>CAWUFW010020730.1:0-142505 GCA_963921515.1 Calotriton arnoldi | reverse complement strand
CTTCCCGAAGGGGCCTTGCTTCTCCTAGTTGGTGTTGCCGCCGCTGTGTGCTACGCCATGTTTGTTACACTGGGGTGTGTCCTGCTGTTGCGTGACTTCACTGACATGTGTGCGTCGGTTGTGTGGCGTTGGGTGTTGTCCGTGAATTGGGCGTTGGGGACATGTCTGTGGCCGGCCTGTCACGTGTCATGTGCGTTCGGGGTGGGGCTGATGTGTGTGCTGCTTGGTTGTGTCCCTGTGTCTGTGTGCGACGCATGCATGGCGCTGCGGTTGGCCTCTGCGTTGTGCGCATGTGTGGCGGCGTCATCGACGCTTTGGGGCCGTGACGGGGTGGTTGGTTCCTAGTCCCAGGTGGTGTGTACACATGTGTTCCGCGATGTTAGGATTTGGCCTGTGTGTCATATGTGGATGCAATGGTGGATGTGTAGTGTACACGCGCTGGTGGGGGGTTGTCCGCTTTTTCCGCCCTTGCACTGTGTGCGCTGTTTGCGTTCACTTGTTGTGTGTGTGCCTACCTGCGTCTCCGCGGTACGTTGCGTCCTTGGTGGTGCATCAGCAGAAGCATGGGAAGGGCCTGCAGTGCTGGATTCATGCCCGGGGTGCCGCTTCTTCGTTGTCCGTGCTCTGCGTCCGTGTTTCCGCCTCTCTTTCACGTGCGGTGTCTCTTTGCCGTGGGAGCCGTTTGTTTGCGGCATCGTAATTTATGCGCCGGGCGGGACGTGTTTCGTCGGACGGTGTGTGTCAGTTGTGCTGCGCCGCTACGTGTGCGGGCGCACTTTGATGGCGGACGGTGTTGCTGGCTTGCCGGCGGTGTTTGGCCTGCTTTTCGCATCGTAATTGGGCGGGCGTGTGGACTGCTGCGTGCCGGCGGTAACTGGTGGTTTTTGCATCCGCCAGCACGGCGGTTGTGCTTCCGCCCGACATCGTAATGGGCCCCTTAGTATCTTGCTTGGTATTGACCTGCCATGCCAGCATGGCTTCATTCCTAGCTGGGGCACTGTAAATCATTACAAAAAAATTAATTAATCTGTTTGATGTAGCTGAAGTAACAAAAACAACTATGGGCCTATTGTCAGATTGGGAGATTTTTTTTAAATGGACAGCTATACTCATTTAGCGAAATTCAGGAAAAATATGGTCTATCAAAGGAGTGCTTTTTAAAATATTTACAGATTAGAGATTTTATTGGGAAAACGAATGAGAACCAAGTTTTGACCAGCAAAATCCCCATTATAGAGGTCATCGATGGAGAAGTCAGGATTGAGCAAATCTATAGGTTATTGATACAAGCCATGCTGGGAAATAGACTGGGGCTAGATGAGTCAAAACTACAGATATCATTAGATGTTGGAGAGGAGACACCGTTGACAGCGGGACTTCGGAGCCAACACTTTAAGTCGGTGTTTGATTTATACTATACCCCACATAAAATACGTAGGTGGAGAAGGAATCCCTATGCTAAATGTCAACGATGTGAAGAAACTCATGCTGATGGTGTGCATATTTCCTACACATGCCCTGGGCTATATTCTTATATGCAGGAGTGGGGGCCTTTATTAGTGGGGTATTAAAGGTTCAGACTGAGATTACTCTCCAGGTGATGTTGCTCGGGATTGATGAAGATGCTGTGCATTTGAAAGGGCACATATATTTTATATTTATAGACTTGTCAGGGGCTTGTATTTGCATAGCTTCAGCATGGTTGAGTACCGACTCTCCAATGTTTCCAGAATGGAGGACGCAAATCCTAGCCATGTGTAACGTAGAGAAGAGCCTATATGAATGTAATGGCCAGAAGGCCCGGAAAAGTGGAGCTTTAAAATGGTCTCGATATTATGAGTGAATTGTGAAAACAGGGCATAGCACAATCAGCAGGTATTGATTGAAATAATCAGGGGTTTCTTGTCTCAAGTTCTCTATTCTGTGATATTTCTTTTAGTGTTACAACAGACCATATTTGTTGAGGTAGTATTTCAGTCTTTTTTTCACTAAGACTGCACATTAACATTGAACATTTTTGATAACATTGTTTGAAATATAAGATATAGGGGGATATTCACAAGAACGTGCGCTAAACAACTCCAAAAAATCCTAACCCAACTTCACACATTGCAGTCTATCGCGGGAAAATAACCCCGTGTCAACGTGGAATTCACAACACGGCGGTACCATGCGATAGTCTCCCGAAAACGCGGACAATGTCCGCGATACAACAACCACGACGGTGATAAAAACCCAAACCCCAATGCAAAAAAACATGCGAGGGGCCAAACCGCGATGAGGAAATCAGCGATAAGCAGCGCCAGGCCTGCAATACACACACGGTAGGCGGGAAAATCACTACAAAAGTAGAAAAAACACACAAACACAAAATAACCAACACCGAAGCACCATGGAGGCATCCAGAGCAGGCTCAGAGGATGAGCGGAACCCCACAAGCACCCCGGACGACCAGCCTGGGACCTTGGGGACAGGGAAAGGCAAGGACAAGAAGAAGAGGAAGACGAAGTTCAGTCCGCAGGAGAATAGGATCCTGGTCACGGAGGTGATGGAACACCATCAAGAACTGTTCGTCACCTCCAACGTGTCATTGGGCACCAAAAATGGAATATGGCGGTCCATCGTGGACAAGGTGAATGCCGTCGGAGAGCACAATAGGTCAATGGATGAGGTCAAGAGGCGATGGTTTGACATCAAGCGCAAAACTAAGGAGAAACTCGCAGGCAACCAGAAGGCAGCAATGCAGACTGGAGGTGAGAGCCCAGCGCCACAGCTGGAGCTGGATGACATGGAGGAGCTGGTGTCGACAGTCATCAGTGTGGAGACTGTGGCAGGAGTTGGGGGAGCGGACACTGCTCGACATGACACAACACAACAGCAACAGGGTGAGTAACCACCAGGTACTGGGGGGACGGGGGAGATGGCCACAATGGCACACATGCACAATCAAGCAGAGCACAGTGCAAACCCACAATGACTCTGGATCATGGCCCTGATCTACAGACTGACACAATGTACATTGCCAGGCTGTCTGAATGTGAACATGTACCATGCAGCTACATACATGTGGACACATTGTAATACAGCATCTCCCCTTCACATTGCAGGGGCACTGTCAACACCTCCTGCAGAGCAGTCCCAGCCACTCTTCACTGATGATGAAGAGGACACCCTCAGCATCGACACCCAAGCCCTCCAAAACATCATTGACATCATCCGCCAATCACCTCCAGGACCAGGGCAGCCCAGCTGCATCGAGGAGACCCCACCCACTCCACAAACCACCCAGCAGGAGGCACCCACAACCCCGGCTGTCTCCCAAAACCCCCCAAACAACACATGGCCTTCCAACGCCGTGTGTTGGAGGGCCAGAGGGAGATGGCTGAGCAGGTGCGGTGGGGTTCGACCTCATGGCTACCAAATGTGACGCCATCCATGGGTGTCTAAGTCCCATCAGGGACCACCTCCAGTCCCTAATGGACACCCACAGGCCGCTCCATGGTCTCCAACGAGCCCTGGCTGACATCGCTGGAGTCATGACTCGGAGACAAGAACACCTGTTCGCTCAGAGTGGCTCCAGCGATCTCAGCCGTGAGCTGGCACACATGCGGAGGCTCATGGAGGACATGGTGCAGATGGAGGAGGAAAGGATGGCAGCCACCGCTGCACATCAGCAAAATGTAGCTGGGATCTACCATGCCCTGCATATCCTCATCATGGCATTGCTGCCACAAGGCGTGGCACAGATGAATGCTGCTGCTCCTACACCATCCACATCTCCGCCCCCTGGTGTGTCAGTGCCTCACAGTGCGGCAGGCATTACCACTCCGGCACCTGATGTGTCACTGCCACACAGTGCGGCCGACAATGCACCTCCGGCCCCTGATGTGTCAGTGGCACACAGTGCCGCAGCCGGAACTGCACCACCCACAGGTGGGGCAGAGCACACATCCGAGGACGAGGATGGGATTGAGATCAGAAGGAGGCACTAGCATTCATGTCCGCCACCTGGCCTGTTGCTGCTTGGTGCCGCACATGGCCCCATGACCTTCCACTGACCCCCGATACACTCTGCTGCACACACCTTGGCCCGCGACATGGACTGCCATATCCTGTTTGGTGACCAATGACATGGCGACCAGACTGCGGACTGTACCCTCCCTCTTCCGCTGTACTTGTCATTCCCCGATGGACTCTGGCTCCACGGGCCCATATTGTGAAGTGGGGTTGGCATGGCCCTGTACTGCTCCAGCTGCAAAACTCCACTGGATGTGCATTAAACATTCAGAAACGCACTGCTGTGTCATGTCTTTCATCATTCATGTATGAATGTGTGGATGAATGTAGGGTCAGTGATTCCCCCTAACGTCAATGATGCTCATCTAGTGGGATTCCAGTCACAGTGCGCTACATTGCCGATTGCGTTCCGGGTGCTGTAGACACTACAACAGGGACACACGCATTAGTCACTTCCTTGTCCAGACATGGACTGAACCACGCCCAGAGCCCCCGAGTCATTGTTGCAAGCCCTGCGCTGGTCCGGCGTACGCCAGGCCAGACCACTCCGCTTATGCTCCGAGGGGGGGCCACATAGCTACATGTCGCAGGTTTACACGCTAGTGGTCTGCAGGTCACTGGTCTAGTTGTCAGCATGTCACGGCCACTCCCTGAGGGCAGGTTTGCACACACATCACACCCATCCGGCACAGGCGTCACAGGCCATGTGACCCCGCCAATATAAGGGGCCGACAACGTCACATTCCCCACTGCCGGTGGTGACTGGATGACGGACGTTCCACGATTCTCAATCACAAAGGGCCCATGAGTTGTTGCGCACAGGGTTAGTGGCACCCGAAGCCATGTGGCCGTCACGGGCCTACCACCACGTGGCGCTGCCTGGGGTTGGACAGGGTTAGTGGCACCCGAAGCCTTGCGGCCGTCACGGGCCTACCACCACATGGCGCTGACTGGGGTTGCACAGGGTTAGTGGCACCCGAAGCCTTGCGGCCGTCACAGGCCTACCACCACATGGCACTGACTGGGGTTGCACAGGGTTAGTGGCACCAAAATTGCTGAGCGGGTGTGCAGCCTGCGATGATGACGTGTGCACTGATGTGGTCTCTGCCATTGATGCTTCAGGACTCAGCATCATGTGTGGGACCTGCTGATCCGTGGTGCGGGTCCGCATGATGTGGAGCATGCCATGGTGGTGGGACCGGGGCCTGGAGCTTGCACGGGCATGTGGTGTGCCCACTGGTGGACACACCGTTGGCGGCAGGTGAGCAGTGGGGCCTGGGTGTGCAAGTGCGGACAGCCAGCGCTGGCCGGCGGGAGGGGGTAGGATGCGGCTGCATGTGTGCGCAGGACGGACAGGCGTTGTTGCTGTGTGCAGTGAGATGGACTCTGCCATGATTGACTCTGGCCTCGATTACAGATTGCAGACCTGGTGGCTTGCAGTGTATCCCGCACGTGGTTGGAGACACACCTGTGGCAGCAGGTGAGCAGTGGTGCCTGGGTGCGTGGGGCGGCAGTGTCCCTTCCTCTCTCTCTTTCTCCCTTCCTTTCCTTCTCTCTCTCTCTCTTTCTCCCTTCCTTTCCTTCTCTCTCTCTCTCCCTTCCTTTCCTTCTCTCTCTCTCTCTCCCTTCCTTTCCTTTCTCTCTCTCTCTCTCTCCCTTCCTTTCCTTCTCTCTCTTTCTCTCTCTGCCTTTCTTTCCTTCTCTGTTTCTCTGTGTCTCGCTCCTTTGATGTGCGCATGACACACGTTCTGATTTGGTGCTTTTTTTCCAGGCTGTGACATCAAGGTTGTCCCGGACGGACCCGACAGGAGTCTTCTGCATTGGTGTTTTGTGTTGTATTTCAATAAAGTTTTTGGTTGTTACTTCAATGATGAGTGACTGTTTCTCGTTCTTCTGATCACACGTGTGTTTCTTTTTGTCATTGTGTTTGTCCGGGGAGGGGGGCCGGGGGGGCCTGGGAGTGGTGGCGGTGGGTGTTGTGGCCCTCATGGGTCTCCGAGCTGCATGATCATTGTCTCCATGGCATCTGTGGGTCTTCAGATGGGGCTCTTGGCTGGGCTCCCTTTCATGCTGCAGGTAGTCGTCCTGCTTAACACCAGCAAAAGGCAGGTGTTAATTCCCTGCTGCTACCGGGGCTTATCGCCTGTTTTTTGTTCGCATCGCAGATCTGGCAGTTCGTTGTGAATGTGGTGTAGTGGTGTTTTCGTGTGTTTTTGCACGGGAACGCCTACTCTGCATCTCATTAGGGTTAGTTGGTGGTGTCACCCGTGGAGGTAAATTTTGCAGCAGTTATCGCGGGAATACTGGCGATGTCTGCAGTTTGCACCAGCTTGTGAATGGGGAGTTAAATCTATGTCCACTTTTGATGTGTTAAGGTGGCGATAACTCGGCAATAAGTCCTTGTGAATATGCCCCATAGAGAATTGAATGTATTCCCTTTTTTCGCTAACATGGTAATAATGGTAATTATTTTGATTAGGCACATCTAAAATACGGCGGTCTTGATATTTATCTTCTGCTTTGGGCCCCTCGAAGCAGAACATTGTTTTCTATTGTTCTTATCTGTATATGTGATCTATATGAAATAGTAATTTTTACTTATAAATATGACTGTGCACTTTACTATTATGTATAATTTGAGAAATCTTTCTCATATTTACCTGCTGTGAATATTGTCTGCTAACTTATCCTCATATATGGTGGAGAAATGTTTGACCCGTTCATTGGCTGAGATAAATGAAGAAAAAGGATTATCCTCTGGTTGGACAAAAAGGGGCCTATTAATCCCCTCCTAGAATTATGCACTATTGGAAACACAGCTAGCCTGGATAAGTAGCTTCCACAAATTTCCCTTCAGAGTTCTTTTCTCACCCAGTAATCTGCCTTATATGTAGACCGTAGGAAAGAGACCAGTTCTCTATTTCGATGTGCAATCGTAAGTGCTTTCTGTACATCTGTGTCGGCCCTAGAACAGTCTCTATCAAGCCATCTAAATGACAGACAAGCGGTATAAGAACCCATAAGCATTAAAAGATCTTCGGGGCATATTATCAAGCCCATTATCGCCGCTTTAGCGGCCGTTTTCGGCCGAAAAGCAGCGATAATGGCATCGCACTTATAGCAAGGACACGCTATCGCGTGTTTCCTTGTCTCAGGCTCAGCACCGGTTTTCCTTACGCCTTGCATCGCATCTCTAATGAGATGCAAAGTAGGCGTTCCCAAGAAAAACAACATTAAAAATATCGCTATCTGTCCTTCGGGGTATTTACAAGCCCGCCCAGGACACCCATAGCGATATTAAAAGCCGCGCTAACCGTGGTTATCGCTGGTATTTTACGTCTGATAAATTCCTGACTTCACTATCTTTTACATGTGAGGTGGATTGTACAGCTAAATCCACATCTCCCTATTACTAAGGATTCCCCTATCGCTGCAGGTTTATCGCTGGATTCACAGCGATAAACCTGCATTTCGCCGCTATCGCCGGATTTTTCATCGCCGTGGAGTTAAGCGTTGTAAATAACGCAATATCTTGGCTATAAAATCCGGCGATAGCCGGCGTTAATCAAAATCGCGCTAAGCGAGCTCGGCGATATTTATCGCTGCTCGTTGATGATATGCCCCTTCTTTTTTTAAATCAAATTAAAGGCTCTAAGGATAGCCGACGTTAGACAAATGTCGAACTCCGATAGACAAGAGGTAAAAAATCTGGTCTGAAAGGTGTCCTCTGAAGACAGAGACCATTTAATAATTTGTCACCTGTCTCTGGTGGATAAGCATCTATGCTTTAGCTGTGGAGCAGACCTTCTCTTTAAAGGCCAGACTAATGTGAGACAAAGAGGATTATAGTCACTAAAGCCAACAGTATGGACTTGTACATGTTTAGTGAGGTTGGTTTGTGATGCAGAATCAAATATAAAATCTATAAGTGATGACCAACCTTGGCCAATATAGGTCGAAGGGACAGGGTGATCAGGGGAAGAAGTCCACTTTTCGTAACCAGAGATAAGATTGAAATTGCGAAGTAAGGAATGCAGAAATGATCCTCCTATAGTGTAAATGTAGCGCAGGTTCGATTAGGCAACAATTAATTCCATCTTGTTCCCTTCTACCCCCTCTACATAACTGCATGCTAAATTCAGTATATAAAAAGTGAAGGAAGAATTGTCATCTCTGTAACTTTCCATAAAAGCCCATAAAAAGTTTAACTGTTCTAAATTTCCATGTGAGAAGCTGGCATTATAAAAATTAATTATTAAGACGTATTGGTCTTTAGGGAGATGGAGTATGACCGCCTGAATATTGAGCAAACCCATAGGAGACTCCTGCCAACTTCCACTGGGAGTAAGAGACAATGCAATCAACATGCTTCCCCTGGCTACCTGGGACATGAAAGGTGATAAAAACCATCTAATTATTCAAGAATCAGTGACAGCCCAAGTTTCTGGAAGGCAAATGAGGTCAAACTTGGATGTATAATTGTGCCAGATTTCATCAGAAGCTTTACTTAACAAGCCTGCAAAATATGGGCATTATTTGGGTCTAGACTTTGCGACTTAACAGGAATCCCATTGCTATGCGGCGGTAGGTAGCAGCGCGCCGGAAGGCAAAAGCTACTTGTGTCCTAGACATCGCAGGTGGAGCTACCATTTGGCTCACTGGGCAGCTTTTAAAGTTTATTGGGCAGCTTTTAAAGTTTTATAGTTTTTTTTTTCTTTCTTTAAACTTACTTCAAGCACTTTGCACTTTTGTCACCAGCTGGTCGCTGGTCCGCCGCAGCTTTTCCGGCCGATTGCGTGGAGGGACGTGGCTCCTCCCCCGATCCCCTCACTTCCACTAGTGGAGCGAGTATTTCATTGGAATGGGAGCCCGGTCGCGCAGCGGTAGGTAGCAGCGTGCTGGAAGGCAAAAGCTACTTGTGTCCTAGACGTGGCAGGTGGAGCTAGCATTTGGCTCACTGGGCAGCTTTTAAAGTTTATTGGGCAGCTTTTCAAGTTTTATAGATTTTTTTTTTTTCTTTCTTTAAACTTACTTCAAGCACTTGGCACTGGTCTGCCGCAGCTCTTCCGGCCGAGTGCGCGGAGAGACGTGGCTCCTCCCCCGATCCCCTCACTTCCGCTAGTGGAGCAAGTATTTCATTGGAATGGGAGCCCGACCGCGCGGCGGACGCGCGCAGCGGGCGTGCCGCCGGCGCACCGAAGGCACGCCAAATGCAAGCCCGTCTGCGCCCGTCCATGGCCGCACCGCGGCCAGCGCCAGTTATGCTGCCCGTTTGACTAGCGCCAAGGAAATTCGATGGAGGAGGGACGATTTGCTGTCCTTTAGGGGCAGTCCTTGCCCTAGGGATCATGCTTTAAACCTGGCTAACGATGCACTACCTAGTAATTGTACTGGCTGTAACCTCGCGCTAGGGAACGCCATGACAAGTGACAAGGAGTGCAATAAGATGGGGCTGAGCTTGCAGGCAGGCAGGATTAGAGCGTGCCTAATCAATTGCAGATCGGTGCCTAAGCATGCAGAGGATATATGGCTCATACTTGCAGAGAACGAATGGGATGTCATGTTTTTGACAGAAACATGGCTGAAAGAGGATGCCTTATCAGCAGTTGCCTTGGCCATTCCGCCAGGTTTCAAAATTTGTTGTGCAAACAGGGAGGGAGGAAAAAGAGGAGGGGGGTAGCCATTATTTTAAAAGACTCCTGGGAAATCGCTTCTTCAGCGCTACATAACATGGATGTGATAGAAGGGCTAAACTTCTGTATTAAGATTGGTCCTACAACCTCTTTCTCAGGACTTCTGGTTTATAGACCCCCAGACTGCACGCCAAGTATAATTCCTGAATTTTGCAACTATATTGCCCAGAAATCTTTACTGTATTCCAATTTTACAGCGTTAGGGGATTTTAACCTTCATGTGAATGACCCAAGCTGTGTGCAGGCAGCGCAGCTGGTCTCGTCCCTCATCGGAGCCAATTTGACTCAGCACGTGAACCTACCCACTCATAAGGCAGGGCACACCCTAGACCTTCTGTTTTCTAACATCCCGTCCCTGATATCTGAGTCCCCAGGCCAATTGGTTTGGACTGACCATTGCTTAATTCCATTTTCTTTTAGTTTGGAAAAACCTAGTCAGTATGGGGAAACCCGTTTTTTTTTAAAAAGAAATGGGAAGAAGCTGACAGCTGAGTCCCTAGGTGCAGTTCTGCAGGCAAGTCTACCACCACTATCAAATGATCCCAATGCGGATACACTTGCTTTAAATAAGTGGATTTCCGCCGAGGTGGAGTCCACTGCCCCAGCTAGAGTCACCAAAACCTTGAGGAAATCCCCCTTGGCCCCTTGGTTCTCAGAGACTCTCAGGCTAAATAAAAGTAGATGCAAACGCCTGGAACGTCAGTGGAGGGTGGATTATAGTGCCTTGGCCAAGCTGGCATATAAGAAAGCACTGAAAGAGCTCCATAAACTGATAAGAGAGGCAAGGAGGGACTATGTGGTGAAGCGTATTAATAATGCAGATAATTCAAGCAAGGAAATATTTAGGGTCGTTAACTCTTTCTTTAAACCGAGGGAATTGGAGTTCGAAGTGCAACCCTCCCTTTCGCTGTGTGAAAAAATCTCTGACTTCTTCGATAGTAAAATTCGGAAAGTCTATAACTCTTTTTCAGCTGTAACAGAGACTAATAAAACAGACTAAAATGGGAGTAGAAAGCCCAAGTTCTCCCTCTCGGAATTCCTCCCCATTTCTCAGCAGGATGCATTGGCAGAGATCCTGAGATGTAAGTCAGGTTCTCCGTGCCCTCCTAAATTGTGGAAAGAGCTGGCTCACTCTATTATCCATGTGCTGACTCACATATGGAATACATCTCTCACTTCTGGCACCTTCCCGGGCACATGGAAACATGCCACAATCCCCCCTTCAGAAAAAAGCCTAATGGGGATCCAGGGGAATTAAATAACTACCGACCAATTACATTGCTACCAGCTCCAGCAAAAATGCTAGAAAAAATGGTGCAGCGACAACTGGCTAATTTTATTGAGAGTCATGTCATTCTGCATGATACCCAATCCGGCTTCCGGTACGGCTTCAGCACCGAGACAGCTCTATTAGAGGTGGCAGAGTCGGTGAGAATGTCAGTGGACTCAGGAGCGTCAGCTATGCTGGTGCTCCTGGATTTGTCGACACGGTGGACCATTCAATTCTGGTTCAGAGACTCCAGGACATCGGTATCGGGGGGGGGGTGGCACTTGCCTGGTTGAAGTCATTTCTTCAAAATCGCTCTCAGAAAGTCACCCTGCCACCCCATCAGTCGGAACCCAAACATCTATGGTGTGGAGTACCACAGGGGTCGGCACTGAGCCCGCTTCTTTTTAATATTTATCTTGCCCCGCTGTTCTCACTTATAGCCAAGTGGGGCGTGAAGGCGATATCATACGCCGACGATACCCTGTTGGTGTTTTCCTTTAAAGATCAGTCGGAGGACTACTTCAAGATTTTTAAGGGATGTCTGAAAGACTTTGCCCTATGGATGAACAACAATAAGCTCAAGCTTAATGCTGAGAAAATGGAAGTGCTGTTCTTCGGCAAGGACTTGCAGCCAGCAGCGAAGCTGTGGTGGCCGGCCGAAATGGGTTCTCCCTCCATCCCAGCAGCCACTGCAAAAAATCTGGGGGTGAAGTGGGAAGCAGATCTCTCTTTCTCAGCCCAAATCCGGCAGGTGACAGCCTCCTGTTTCAGCAAATTGAGAAATTTACAGAAATTTCTATATCTTCTGCAGGAGGATTGCCGCAGAACCACAGTCCATGCCACTGTGACATCCAGGCTGGAATATGCAAACGGCCTCTATTTGGGCCTGCCAGTGTACCTAGTTAGAAGACTGCAGATGGTACAGAATGCAGCTGCGAGACTGATTAGACGTGTACAATTTCGTCATCATATCTCTCCGCATATCAAAGAGCTCCACTGGCTGCCAGTGGCAAGGAGAATAGAGTTTAAGGCTCTGACCTTGGCATTCAGGTCAATTCATGGTAAATGTCCTAGTTACCTGAAACGACGGCTTTGTCGCTATAAGCAGAATCGTTCATTGAGATCCAATTCTCAAAATCTGCTCTGTACTCCATGATTTATGAAAGCTCGGCTAGGCGGCAGATCTTTCACGGTGGGTGCTACCAAACTAAGGAACTCTCTGCCAACTAATTTTTGCCATATTGAATCAGAGCCAGTATTTAGGAAGGCTATGAAAACTTGGCTCTTTAGTTTGGGCTAGTGTCACTGGGGTCTGCTTTTCTGGTCACCGTGGCGTGCCGCCTACTGCTAGAGCGCCGGGACACCTCTGTTGAGGTAGCTGTTCGCGCTTTATAAATGTCGGTATTATTATTATTATTATTATTATTATTATTATTATTATTATGATGCTTAAAAGGCTTTAAGTCAGCCTCAGATGTTGATTGTCAATTGTGAACTTGGGGCCATGTACCTGTTTCTGGTTTCCAAACTAAAACTTGCCCTGGTTACATTCTTGGCGGAATGGGAGATGATGACAAAGATAGATTGGAGGATTGCACCCCGGTGCTAACTTCTAAAGGTACGTTATAAAGTGGGTTGTCCCAGAGATCTATATAAAACCCGTTGATAGTGCCTGAACAACAGAGTTGTAGGGGGCATTAGCTAGCTGTCTCAGCAAACACACAGTCCCCTTTAAAACGTTTGATGTCCTTACCAATCCACCCAACCCATCTGGCCATAATAATGTGCTGGGATATGTGCTGTCCATTCCCTAACCTGGAATTAAGCCAGTGCAGCAGATTATGTTTGAGTTGGCACTCATTTTCCCTAGATCCCACTCTCAAATGAGGGATATTTATCAGAATCAAAACATAAGGCGTTGCCTCTGGGGGAAGGTTTGAGACAAAAAAGGGGCCAGAATTGAGAGATATTAGGGCGGATCTTGGGTAGTTAATCAGGCTATGACTTTAGAGCTGATGCCCATGGTTAGCTCAGCTAATTGGATTTTAATCCTAGGCAACCTGGTAGAATATTCATCAAAAATGTTGTTGGTTAAAAGTTCCATTCTATTTAAAAGTATGTCCATGAAGAGCTGAAACATCTAAGAAGTAGCAGTATTTGGATGGCCACTAGATGATGTGTTAGTATGGCCATTGCTAAACGTCAGGGCCTCAGTCCCTTTTTTCTGTTTCCTCACTAGAGGAGCAGGAACAGGTGATGCAATCAAAGTTCCTTGTGCCACATGATGGATATCAGCTTTAACTACCATTCAATTCCCTCTCCATAGTGGTCCCATTTG
Source organism: Calotriton arnoldi (assembly GCA_963921515.1). Classification (NCBI taxonomy): domain Eukaryota; kingdom Metazoa; phylum Chordata; class Amphibia; order Caudata; family Salamandridae; genus Calotriton; species Calotriton arnoldi. The sequence goes on along the minus strand of CAWUFW010020730.1, from coordinate 129,187 downwards.
AGGAGGCCCCCCAATCGCACCGCCATTAACTCAAGACCAGCCAATTCGAGTCTCCCCAAATGTGCAAGAGCTTCATGGGGGGAAAGGAGGCTGAGTTTTTCCACAACAGCAATTTTGTCCTTTATTACCCACAAAGCATATGTTAAGAAAGTCATTATCGAAGTCTTATTGGTGCAAGAGTCATTTGAGGAGGTTTTAGTTGAGGAAGTGTCCAACTTATGTTTGCCCATTCTGTTTCCCTTAAATGTAGAAGTTAAAGGGGTGTTCCAGTCTGGTCTCATTTGTCCACACATGGGCATAGATGGGCCCGCTCTTGGCCTTGTCTTTGCCCAGGCCTCGGGAAGAAGCAGTGCACTATATGTGTAATGGCCGCTTTGCTCCACCTCCTTTACCTCTTGGTAGCGCAGACCTTTGGGCCTTGATGTCATTGGCCCCCACCAGTAGAAATGGTGTCCGTGCCATGGGGAGAAAAAGCACATTATAGGCACAGAGGCCGCTGTACTCCACCTCCTGGCACACGGACTTGTGGAACTTGAAGTCCTTGGCCCCCACTGGCAGAAACACCATCTCTATCTTTATCAGTTGTGAGTAATAGAACTGCAACATATGGGAGATTAAACAACTTGCTCTCTAATATAGTACTCATAAAGAAGATTAAAAAGGGCTAGAGCCAAAGCCCTTAATATTAAACTCAAACTTAACCAAAGTACACCTCCTTACATCTGATCTTCTGGCCTAGCAGTTCAGACCTTCCCCAGCTTCCCAAGGGAGGTGTTTGGATTAGTGTCAGAAAGTTAAACTCAGGAGGGAGACCCCTGACCAATTTAATGAAAAGACCTTGTTCAGGGTTACCTTAGAGGCAATCTGGAAATATTTTATGCAGCTCTCAAATAATAATCAAGTGAAAACACAACACAAGAAAAAACCCAAACCAATTAGAAAAATAGAGTACATTTTAATAAATTATTTGACATCAAAATGACAAAAATCCAATCAGTAGAACTAGAGTCATGATTTAGAACATTTTAAGTAAAAACAAGTGCCTAAAAGATAAAGGTGCCAACCGCGCGCACATCTAGCCATTAAAGACCAGGTCAAAGTAAAAAAAATATGGCCAACTACGATAGAGAGTGGGTCGGATACAAGAAGTTGATTGGGCCCTGTTGGCGCTTATTTTCGAACTTAGAATCATTTTCAAGAAAAATGTTCTGAGGTAGTAAAGCTCAACTGGGCAAGGCTTCAGGTGGAGTCCGTGGAGAGAGCGTCATTGTTGGGGAGCCGCTGGACGGAGTCTCTGTGAAGATTTGTACGTTCGGATGTAGTCACTTTTATGGAAGTTGAAATCTCAAGGGGGGTTAGGCAGGAGGCTGTAGCTGAAGAAAGTACCAGGCTACCGGATCCTTTGGCGATGGACCGCTGAACAGGAACTGCTGCTGCAAAATACACCTCGGTCGGATCGGCGTGCAGGTTGGTTCTGGTCTTCCCTCGGTTTTCAGACTGAGTTTTAGTCAGAAATGTTCCAAGTACCAAATTCTGGATTTTGGCTACTGGGCATCTTTAGCACCACCACCAAGGGTCCAGGATGATAGGGGAACCACCTGGGAGGTTAGCACTCACTCAGGATGGGTCCAGGTGAGGGTTCAAATGGTTGAAGTCTGTTCTGTCCCTGTGGCTCTGAACAGAAGGCCAGCAAACAAGCCCTTGGAGTCACTTTGGTAGTCCTGGATTGACTTGAAGAAGCAGAGCTCAAGCAGCAGAGCAGGCTTCAGAGGGTACAAGACAGTCTCCAGGCAGCAAAGCAGTCCTTCAAATTGCAGCAAAGAAGTCTTTTGAAGCACACAGCAGGCCACAGCAGCAACTATTCCTCTGAGAGTCCTTCCACAGGTCCTGAAAGTGGACTGAATAGTGGGTCTGAGGGCCCTAAGTAGGATATATTTCTAGAAGTTTCTCTTTGAAGTGTTTGGAGTTTCCTAACTCCCCTGCCTTGGCTTCAAGCTGGCTGCAGAGACAATGCAGTGGTGACAAGCCCTTTGTATGAAGGCAGAGCACAGCCTATTCATTTGCAAGCAGGGCAGATGGCCAATTGAAGCACACTTCATCCCTCTATTTGGTGACTGTCTGGGAGGAATTCACAAAGTTTAAGTGCCAACTACACCCAATCATGTGACCTAGGGCAGGATGCAGGCACAAAATGGCAGAAAAATGACAAGTTCTAAAAGTCAGGTAACATTGCCTACAAGGGATTCTTTTTGGTGTAGCAGTCTTAGGTAGTCTTAGAAATAAATTATCTTAAGCCCTAATTAGTGGTTTATTGCAAATTAATTTCAAAGTTAATTATTAAATTAAAAGGAGCACAATTTTCTGTATTTATCCACTTTTAAAAATAATTGCAGACAGAAAACAAATTGTTTTCTGTCTGTATTTATCCGTAAAAATCCGTAAAAACGGAAAACAGGGAGCCTTAATTATAAGTAATAAGGCAACCCAATGTTATCCTATGGGAACGGTAGGCCTCACAGTAGTGAAAAACAAATGTAGGAGTTTTCCACTACCAGGACATGTAAAATTAAAAGGTACATTTCCTATGGGCTATCTAAGGCCTACCTTAGGGGTGACTTACATGCAATAACAGGAGAGTTAAAGGCCAAGTTAATATGGCAGTTTAGGCTGCAGTGACAGACCTGTGAAACGTTTAAGGGGGCTATTTAACTGAGTGGCACAATAAGTGCTACAGATCCACTAGTACCATTTAATTTACAGGCCCTGGGTATATGATATACCTCTCTACAAGGGACTTATACATAAATTAAATATGTCAATTAGGTGTAAGCCAATTTTACCACGTTTAGGACAGTGAGCACAAGCACCTTAGCACTGGTTAGTAGTGGTAAAGTGCACAGAGTCCGAAGGCCAACAAAAATGAATGTAAGCAAAAAATGGAAGGCAACAGGCACAATATTTTGGGGAAGACCAACCTCAGGCTGACAGGTCTAGCAGATCTCAATGCGATTCTCAGTTAAACTCTTCTCAACTCATGACAGCTATGTCACAATCAGCAGGTTACTCCCACTAAAATATTTGTGAAGTTCAAGGATTAACAAAAATTGTAAAGCCAAGAAAGCAACATAATTAAATTCTCAAACCAATTTAGAAAAAGAGGAAAAATTAACAAGCAAAAAGATACCAAAATGCTTATAACTGGATAGGAGAAACCAGAGATATGTTTTTTGAAGTTTAAGTCCAAAAGCACCTAGAAAATGTAAAGCTTCAATGTAAAGTTCCAGTTTAAAGTTGACCATGACATAGACACTACAAGAAATTGGAATATTAGTGTAAGGGGGTGAGAACCCACTTCAAATAATAATCACACTTCTTGTAAGGGTCTATGCTCAATCCTGAGATAGCTCGGACACAGAGCAGTGGGGCTTAACTTTGAAGGCAATTAGTAAAGAATTATTACAGTACACGAACAGTAATCAATTGAAAATACAACACAATATAAGACTATTTTATTAATTAAGATGACACCAAAATGACAAAAATCCAACAAGTAGAAACAGAGATATCAATTTGTAAAGTTTAACAGTTAAGGTGAAACGCAATAGATTGCTGGTTCATTTCTGTGGAAAGTTTACCTACTGACTTAGGAAACATTTCTGGAGAAAGTGGTAGGCGATGAGTCAGCAACAGGGCAAGCTGCAAGCTGGATCCAGAGTTGGGTGGCGACGGTATGGTGCTGGAGAGCGGGGCCCCAAAGCAGTCATCAATGAAGGCTTGGAAAGCTCCAAGTGAGCGAAGTCCAAAGTCTGTGCTCAGGAAGGCCTCAATGTCAATGAGATGCATCTCTACATCAATTCTGGTGAAGTCCTCCATGTTCAGATTTAGAAAGTTTTCTGGAAGTCAGATCCCCTTCTAGGGTGCACACTTGCAATGCAATTGGAGATTCAACATTGACTGCTTCAGCTCAATGGCGATCCCAGTCTCCCGTTGGTTCTTTAATAGACAAATTGGCAAAAGGTTTTAAGTCCTAGCTCTTGCAGTTTGGGTACAGGAAGAGCATACTCTAACACGAGCCAAGGGTCCAGGACCTGGGAGCCACCACTTGGGTGTTAGGAGCTGGAACAGGCCAGCTAAGTTATTCCAAGGAGAGGCCTCTGGAAGCTTGTTGTGTCCCTGTAGCTCACACATGAGGTCAGCCAGCTGACCATTGGATTCACGTCTGGGGTCCTGGGTCAAAAGTAAGCAGGCCCATTCTTCCTTCAGGATTCAGACAGCAGGGCAGCCCTTTGTTTGATTCTTAACAGGTCCAGGAGTGTTCTGAGGAGAGTTCTGTGGATGCCACTGTTATTCCTAGTGACAGCCTGTGAGTTGGATGCAAAGCTGTGTCTAAACTCTAAATCAGTTCTGGCCAGCTCCCCTTCCCACTGGGGCTGGAAACAGCTTGACTAGAAGGATAACAGGGAGGCAGACCTAGGTACTTGCATTGTCTGCCAGTGACAGACAGTCAGCCTTTCAAGCACAGGAATGGTATGGGCACAGTCCCCCAGGCCATCCTGTCCATTAGGCAAACTCCCTCCTCACACCTAGAGACTTTTGTTCTCTGTCTGGGAACAATACACATTCCGCCACAGGGGAGTCATCGGTAGTCAGGTGACAGTTGGACACTGGCAAAAAGAATTTTGGTTTTAGGCAGAAAGGAGACAATTTTCTGAAAGTATATTTTCCCTAAAAGTAATATAAAATCTGACATTACCACTATGCTGGATTTAAAATTTTCATTAAAATGAGTCCTTGAATAATTTTTTAGTGTTCCCAAACTGAAAGTAAGCATTATAAGTGGTTTCCTATGGGAGAGCGTCTTGCTACAGTAAAAAACAACTTTGGGGGTTTTCACTGCCAGGAGATGTAAAACATTAAATATACATGTTCTACTTTTAAATATCATGCCCCCAGCCTACAGATAGGCCAGGTTAAAAGCCAGACAGGGCTCTACATGATTGGATAGCTTTACAGTGAATTCCTTCTGAATCCACTTTCAACATTGCAAAAATCTCAGAGTGTGACAAAGCAGGTTCTCTTGCCCACCTAGTGTGTGACCTCTCCACTCAAGCCTCTGTACTTTGTCCCAGTCCTTCGCAAGTGGAAAAAAATGAGTAAGGCTTACTTTTCAATGTTTATGTTCCATGAGCATCTTCTAATCTTTTTCTTCAAAATTCTGGGTGCGTTCCATATAGTGCCTTGATACTTTCCACTTCAAACTATATTTTCCACTGATATGTGAATGAGATGATCCAGATACTACTGTGCACTCCCACACTCAGATGAACTTTAGGATTTAGTTCAGTAACATTCATTTTAAGTCTTTCTGAGAAACATCATTTGTGGTGATCACTTTTTCAAATAGTCAATCAAGGATGATACTAGTTCTGTTTGGACTTTTGCAGATTTTATCATTGGTGATCAGTTTATTCGGGTTGTATGTTGGAACAACGAGTTCCTTTACAACGTCTACCTGAACAACGCGGTCTCTTCTACGACTGCGTCTTAACCACGACTAGCTTTACCACGCATTCCTTTACCACGATTTTTCATGGTAAAGGCATGCATGGTAAACAGCTATCCGTGGCTGAGTTTACCACCCCCCTTCTTCTCCTCCTGAGATCCGCAACCTCCTTAAAACTACCCCGAACCCTCCACCCCTTAAAAATTAATCTGTACCCCTCCCACCCCCTTAAAAACGAACCCAAAAACTACCACCCCCCAAAAACTAACTTGAAACCCTCCCACCCCCTAAAAACTAACCCGAACCCTCCCACCCCCTAAAAACTACCCCTTAAAACAACCCCAAATCCCCCACCCCCTAAAAACTACCCCGAACCCCCACCCCTAAAAACTAACTCGAACCCCTTCTACCCCTAAAAACTAACCCGAACCCCCACCCCCTAAAAACGAACTCGAATCCCCCACCCCCTAAAAACTAACTCGAACCCCACACCCCCAAAAACTAACTCAAACCCCTCCCACCCCCTAAAAACTAACACGAACCCTCCCACCCCCTAAAAACTAACATGAACCCCCTCACCTCTACGAAACCCTCCCACCCCCTAAAAACTAACCCAAACTCCCACCCCCTAAAACTAACTCGAACCCCCACCCCCTAAAAACTATCCCGAGCCCCTCCCACCCCATAAAACTAACACAAACACCCCCACCCCATGAACCCCTACCACCCCCAAAAACTAACACTAACCCCCTCCACCCCCGAACCCCTCTTACCTGTTCCTGTCCGATGCTTCTCTGAACTCTGCCCTGCCCGAACACTAGACCGACTTAGCCTTAATGCACATGCATGGTTAAGGCTAAGTCGTTGTTCGGGCAAGTCATTGTTCGGCTTGTGTGGTTCCGGAACTTGTTGTTCCGGAGTCGTTGTTGAGAATGTTTCTGTTTATTACTTCAAATAAGGTGGAGACCACTTGTACAAATTAAGTATACTCATTGCATTTCATATCAAACTGGTGCTTCTTCAGATGTATGTGTACTGCCGACCTGTTCAAACTGTCACTGAGTTTGTGGCCCCCATTCTTAACACAGCTATTTAATTGGGTTGTTCATGCTGGTTTACCATGTTCATGGTCCAAGTCCATCATTATTTCTGTGTACAAAAAAGACTCTAGGGATCTTCCATCTTGTTATAGGCCCATTTCCCTGGCTGATTCGGCCATCAAGGTAATGGGCAGGGTGATCCTAGAGAGGGCCATGTCGTGGCTGAGGAGGGGTCTGTTTGATCTAATCTCCAGTATGGTTTTCAGTGGGCTTTTGGGACCTGTGACCAGTGTTTACATTTTCATATGTTAATCAACAAGTATACAGTGGCAAAATCAGGCTCATTGTTTGTCCCGTATATGGATTTGTCTTCTGCCTTTGATAAGGTGAACAGATCTAAATTGCAGTTGATCTTGCTGGACATTGGCCTTGACGCAGTGATTGTTCACTTTGTTAGTAACTTGCATAGGGATATGAAAGCAGTTGTTTAACACTCCTGTACGGGTCCTGTACAAACCCCTTTTTTTCTGAGGTCAGGGGTTAGGCAGGGGTGTATAATGGACCATTTTTTCTTCTCCTTATGTATAAATGTTCTAGGTCCCAGGTTACTTGATAAACAGATGGACTGCCCTCGTGTTGGTCGTCGCCAAATTCCTGCATTGTTATATGCTGATGATACTGTCCTATTGGCTAGAACCTCATTGGGTCGCCAGACTCTGTTAGATGGTGTTGTGAGTTACATGAATCAATTAGACCTGTCCACCAACTATATCCAATCCCAGGTAATGGTGTTGGGCCTAAAAAGACTAGGTTAAGATCTTTTCATGTCGCAGGCAACAGTCTGTCTCGGGTACAGCTGTATACTTATCTAGGGGTGGTCTTTGATAATTGGAATATGTTGGCACGCTGCTTAAAGCCAAGAAATTAGCTTTTCTGAAAACTCTAGACGGTCTTTATTCTTTTTCCTCTAAAATTGGTAATAAACTACTGAATGTCCTAAGCAAGAAATATCAGGCCAAGTCTGTCCCAGTAGTCACTTATAGTAGTGATGTCTGGGGCTACGTTAATATGAACTTCAGGTGGCAGAGAATGATTTTTGTAGGCGTCTGCTGGTAGTTCCGGTTTCTACCCTGGTTTTTATGGTTCATGAGGAACTGGGATGCATGATCTCTCAGATCTTATCGCACTTCGCCCCCTGATTAGGTGGCTTAACATCTGGGTGAGGCCGGAAAATTTCTTGGGAAGAGAAATAGTTCAGGACTGTTTGATGCTTGATGGGTGGAGGTCAATTAATTGGTTGACTTATATTAGGGACACCTTTGTTAGGCTAGGTAGGCCTTCCCTGTTTGGTCTACCCTCTTCCATCTCTAAAGATGATATTGCCTGGACCAGGGAAAGAAATTCTTTGGAGGTCATCAGAGAGGGAAACCATTGAGTTGGAGAACCTACGGTACGCGGCCATGCTCTAATAAGCACAGGCCCTGCCATTGAGTTCTATTTACTTACTACTATTAGTATTCATCATAGATTTCTCCATACCAGATTCAGGTTAAACCAGTTTCACATGTTGTTAGCTTTTCCTAAAACTACTGACTGGAGCACCAAGTTAAGCCCTTGCACTTGTGACAATTTTTCTCCCCAGTATATATTGCACTTTGTTTTCTTTTGTGGCCATTATTATATGCCCCTAAGAGTGTATTTAGTTCCATATTCAAAGCTTTACATTTTGTACAATAAAACCTACACTGTTATATCTACAGTCCCTCCAAGATGGGAATTCCACGTATGATATAGCTCGCTTTCCCGGTATGTGTTATGAATATTATGGGCCCAATTCACAAAAGTAATCTGAGACAAAATCCTAACTTTACGACTTTCGGTATTCACAAAGCTCATTTAGGAGTAGTAAAGTTAGGAATTTGTCTCAGTTAAAGTTAAGTTTTGGTCTTAAGTTTAACTTAAGTAAAACTTAAGTTTAACTGAGACAAAATCCTAACTTTACTACTCCTAAATGCCCTTTGTGAATACCGAAAGTCGTAAAGTTAGGATTTTGTCTCAGATTACTTTTGTGAATAGGGCCCTAAGTTTTTATGGATATATGTGGCTAATTGCCATATTAATAGGAGTGTTTTATTCATTGTGTGAATTGTATGTATTTATTCATTTTTACTGCACTTTTATGGTCTTATTCAGACCGAATGAAGTTACTTTAATGATGATGTATGTGTACTAAATATAATTAATTTGCGATGGGTTAAAAATGAAATGACTTTATTTAACACATACTCAACTTAAAACATTTGTGAACTACTATTTCAAGTGTAAGTGGTTCAATCAAAAACCTTCACAAAATCATTCATTTTTCAAATACTTCTGAAATAATATCTACTCACTATAAATTAAAGCATAAAGTTTAAACAACTATGCATGCTATTTTTAAAAGATGAATTCAGCAACGTGAATAGAGCAGCATCAGAAATTACACAATAAGGGGCTCATTATGATGTCAGGCTGAAAGCCTCCTCCCAACAGTCGGAATCTCCTCGACTGCGTTGGATCCCTTCCGACCGCCTCAGTCAGCTTACATTCCGACCGTCTGATTACGATGTTCACGGTCGGAATGAGAACTGCACAGTAATTCCGAATCGGTTCTGAGCGACTCAGGGAGTATTTGTGTCAGTCGGAACCGCATCGTACACCCCTGTGGACAGCATTTCCGCTCTCGGGATTACGATGTCAATTTTCAACAGCCTTTCCGAGTCGGACTGTCTGTCACGTAAAGGCTGTCCGAAAGTGACTTTTGGCCCTGTGGCCTATCGTTGATGGCCGAGGGGGTACCTAAGGGACCCCCCTGTAAAGCCTTGCACATTGTGACAGGCACCGTGGGGTGTCTGTGACAGGGTGCAGGGTTTTCCGCAGATACCTAATTTCCCCATAGGAGCCTGTGTTACGGCTGGTTGTCGAGCGGAACACAAGCTCCCATAGAGAACAATGGGACTCCGACCGAACAGTGTTCAGTCGCATCGTTATCCAGCGGTCGGAACCGCCGACTGCAAGTTGGTCGGTTCTGTTCTGAGTCGTCGGGCGGAGGCTTTCCGCCCGACATTGTAATCGGCCCCTAAATGTAATTACACATTTTCTGACAGTGTTATTAATATTTGACAAAAGCTGGCCTCTCATAATTTAGTTACTGTCTATGATATGAAGTCTCCACATCGCTCTAAACATCAGCTTCACACTCTTCGTCCATCTTGTATATTGTAAGTCCAATCAGAAATCCCAGGTCCTGTGTCAAAACTAGGAAACAAACCCACGTGGACATAACAATGGTACATTTTTGAAGCTCCTTTCCAGTAAAACTGGTGTACCCTGGCTCAGCCTCACAAAATCGAACTTGAATCTATCCTTTATACTAGAAGTCTGTGCCCCCTGATAACAGCAGAATCTTGTCAAAGGGCCCATGAAATTTTAAGTTGTGTGGCTGAGGAACAGATGTGACACCAACGATTTGCTATTGACTATTGTAACTCTGAATGTTTTACTAAATTTGGGAGGCCATAAAACAGATCAAGTTAAATCCGACTTAGAGAACCCATTCAGCAAACCACGGCGGAATTGTCGAATAACACACTCCTAAACCCGCCAGTTGTTTAACACTCTTTGATTTCTCACTGGCCCACGAACATGTACTCCCCTTTACTCTATGTTGCACTTTTGCCAGTTTGGTGGCCTACCTGTTGTTTTTAGAAGGGACTTTTACTTTATTAATGGTATTTATTGATACTATGCCACCTTGTGTTTGCACTTAAGTGAAGGTCACCCTGTTCTAGAAGAGAACTTTTATTCAATAATTTTAGTGTCTTACTTTTATTGAGAATGGTGTGAGCAGTCCAGTGAAAAACGTTTGAATAATGTTTTAAGCTTTGTCTATTTTATATGGATTGTAATGATTTATTTAATCAAACAATAAAGTACCTTTAACAGCAAGTCTCCACAAAGTAGTAAATAAGAATATAAAAAACATTGATGAGGTTACCAGTGTAGTGGGCATTGTCACCTTGATAATAACTTAGTCACATGATTATCTTTAACCAATGAATCTAAAATAAAGGAATATGTCCACATTTGAAAAAAAGCACACTTAAATCCTGACTGTGAGCGAGTCAAAGTTTCCCAAACCCCAGTGAAACTTCTCTTTGTGCAGGGGATTGAAATTCTGAGTTGTGTAGTGTTTACCAATCCTGTTAATTACCAGGTGCAATAAAGACCTCAACCTTTGTTACATTGTGACAGCTCAACCCTGCAGGAATTTAAAAGTGGAAAAGTACACAGTATTTACTGTAATATACTGATTTTGGTGCTGCAAGTAACATAACCCAAATTCTATTAATCAGAAACACAGACTATGTGATCATTATTGCATCTGATAAATTCTGAACACCTTGAGTCAGTTGTTTATATTACATGATGATGATCACATCTGACTCAGATCACTCATAATCAGGTCCTAACTGTTGAGCATGGTTTTCTCAACCTTGGTATAGTATTCCATGTATAAAAGTAACAGTGAATATTAATGGCTTACAGAAAGCAACTCATTGAAGATTTTGGGTTTGGCATCAGACTGCAACATGCAAAGCTGATGTGCTGTGTGAGGTTGTGGAACTTACATGTGGATATTCGTTTTTTATGTACACTGATATTTGCAGGCTAATATTTCATTAAAAATGATCTGGTGAAAACCCAAAAGATAATACCTATAAAGGAAAGACTATAAATGTTGTCTTTCTCACTCTATGGGTCATTCACTGCATGTTGTAGAAATATTAGTCCTGAAATAAGAGTGCCATATCTCACAAACAGATTGTCCAAAACAACCTGTAATACAGGGTTCATATCAACTCTATTGCAAGAAGCCATCTAATAGAAGGCATATGCATTCAACATTCAATTGTACACTCTAATCAAGCAGATATCAAGACCGCTTTGGAAATGTCATCGATAACCTATTGAATTTAATTAAAAACTATTTGTAAATTGTATTTTTACCAAGCTACAATTCTATGTTCTCCAAGCCAATCTTCACTTCTAGAGAGTATGTCATTTTCATTTTCTCATTTATTCCATGGTTTAATGAGGAAAAACTAATTGATGTAAGTTACAAATGCCCTTGGTTACTGTTTGGCTGACACGTTTCATATAAAAAGCACTTAATTTCAATGTTTTCTTCAAATCCTATGGTGTGTGAGTATTCAGGTGATTGACTCAGTAGAGTTCTTGAAATGCTAGTATTTTGGCAAAAAACATTGTTCTGCTTGGTCTGGAACTGTACCTGAATGCGATGCAAATTGTATTTGCACTAACTTCAATGTACAGCTAGATGAAGTTTTCTAATGCTAATTTTATGGTACAGAATATCATCTTAGTTTCATCAACTTCAAGCCTTGCGTATCTGTCCTTTTCCACAAGGACATTTGATCATATAGATGCAGCTGCTTGAGTCACAAGTCCAGTGTTAATTTAGTCTGATAGCTCCCTCTGTGTTTGAATGGTATACTGTAGGTCCTTTAATAACATTTGTGCAATGACTGCAATTTAAATATGGATAAGTCCCTACATTAATTCTAGTGTGAGTTAAAAGCTCTGTTTTTGTATCAGGATTAGCAAATATATCTTTGAGATTCTGGTTCCTTTTAAGTGCCATTTTTGGTCTTTCTGGAAATGTTTGCTAAGTTTGAGGTCATATTCAATCAGTGGCCAACATTTATGTAATATTCTTGTGATATTTGAAACTATTTGGAATATTTTTCTCATATATAGGTCTTTGTTTCCATTCAGTTGCATTTCTTGTTCTTATAAGGTTAATGCTGTCTTATTGATGAACTCTTTCATCAGCTTTTTTTATTGTTGTGGAAGAGTAGTATCTTTGTGTACATTTATAAGCAATTTTTATTTCTTGTACGTCATATTTGTGTAGTTCTGACACAATTTGTTTGATCTGTAACAATTGTGAGCATGGCAGTTGTTCGAAAATGCTATGTGGGAAGAAACTTTGTGCATGGAATAAATTGTGTCCGTCTGTTTTGTGAAAAATGGACTTCATCATTGCATATGGAATATTTTAACTTGATTTTATGATGTTTGTTGCTGTCTCAATTTGTTCGCAGTATTTCTCTTGGACCTTGCAAGATCAAAAATAAGGGCCCTATTATGACTTTGGCAGTCATCCTGTGTGCCGCCACGCCAGTGCCCCTCACGAATACTGTATAATGTTTGACTGTAGCTGCCTCTGATATGTATCTGTCTTGAGAATTTGTAAGGCACTGTCAACTCGCACTTTTGTTTCTTTGTTTGAAGCCAATAAAATACAGTTTAAAAGAAATCTTTTCATCCAGACAGTCATTGCTTATTATGTGATGTATGTGTGGGTAAAACATGGCCCTGTGACTCTCCTAATCACATCAAATGCCAATGGCCCGAGAGGACCAGCAATGTACTGCTACTGTGTCACACACTATTTAATTTCAAACAAGTGTTTGCATAGAGCATTGTTTACAATTTGTCTTTTGTCTTTTTTCTTTTTGTTTTCTTCTTGATATAGCTACACCTGCTGGTCCACAACTGACATAGCAGGAGATTACAGCCAGGCTGCAGTGGCAAAGGCTGGAAACTATCCAGGTCGAATACCGGCGGCTGATTGCCCTGGAGGATTAGGTGGCAGCATCTGCCTCTTCCTCGGGCCCCAGTTCATGCAGCCAGCCACAGCCTCCAGCATCCAGCCTCCCTGGAGAGTACATTGCCGTCGCCGCCATCAGGGGCCCCAAACCGCCACTGCTGCCTCCCTCACCAATTCCAGCGCCGCCTCCTGCCGCGGATGGACCACTTTGAAAGCCGGTTGGGAAGGATAGAGCAGAGCCAGGATCAACTCCGGACCTGCATTGATGATGTCTTCTTCTGAGCCTTTTTTTTATCATTTTTTGTTTATGTGGGTGGGACTTTTGTTGTGGGTGGAGAGGGAAGGGAGTTGGGACCAGGTGTTTGTGGACTTTCTTGGACAGTTTTCTTCATTGTTGGACATTGGTTGCAGATGGGGCGATTTGTTTGGGGAGAAGGGTGGGCCTGTTGTGGATGGAAAGGGTGGGTTTTTTGTTGTTGAATATGTAAGGGAAAAATTATTTTATCATACTTTATGCCTGAAGTAATTTTTTGGTTTTTACTTTGCACTGCTGCCTTTTTTCGCAGCCTTTTTAAAAAATCTATTTATCAAAGTGTATACTGGTTAGTTATAGTTAGTTATATACCTTTGTCTTACTATCCTCTGTAGTTGTCTTGTCCATTAGAGGGGTATGCTGCCATGACCTATATTGCCTGCAACAGCAGCCTAGATAAACAAGTATTTATCTGCAGTAGAAGTTAGCTGCTTACTTACTAACTAAATTAGTTCACTTCACTCTATAGTTCTCTTACCTGAATAGATGAAGTGATGGCTGCTACCTCTCTCAATCTTCCAAATCCTTAGTTACTGCAGGGTTTCCCAAGGTGGCGTTCTTATTTGTAATGCTGGTGGTAGTAGAGCAAGCTAGTTCACTAACAGGGAAGGCATAACGAGCGAGGTCCCACTCCCACATAGGTGAGCTCCAACTGTAGAATTAATTGAAAAGATTATCCATCAGAGGCGACTAAATTGAAAGAAAAACACAAAGTTACTGTGTTATATTAGGTCATAGCTTTACAAAGATTGAGAACGTCACCAGACTACCAACATCATGACACAACAAAGAATACCTGATAATATAACAAAAAATAGCAATAGTAACTTCTTCTGAGCAATGGGGAGCTAGTATTAAATTAAAACTAAAGTTACAAAATCCTCGAGTCAGGAAAAGTAGACTCAAAGTCTGGAGTGTACCAGGTTAAGCATTTATCCAAAACAAGGCAAAAATGATGATGCTGACAAATGATGTTCTTCTATATCTAAAATATGGATAACATTTCTGCACAGGTGGGCAAATGGGGCCAGTGTAGGCTGTGGCTCAAGAAATAGAAGATCACACAGTAAGTTTGTGTCACTTTCACCACGTCCACTCCACCAATTGTGTGATCCATTTATGGTGTAAATTGAGTCACACCTCAATAAATCTCACAGCCTGTGGGAAGAGGGTTAAGGGTTTGATGAATGGATGGGAATGGGAATTTGGGGAAAGGTGTGACATAGACAAACCCTACACAATGATAACATTCATCTGGGTGACGATAAGCAGCATATCAATCTGTTATGGAAGGAAATGAAGGAATAAGTATGACACAGTTCAGTTAAATGCATTTCAAACAGTCCTTTTGTCCCAGAGACCCAAATTATTATTATATATCTAAATGTTCTGTCATCTAAGTATAAAAAATACAAATTCTGGAGTAGGAAAGTGAACCCACACAGTTCTAAAAAATGATTCTTAAAAGAAAAATGAAACTGTATTGCCAAATTGGGTGGTGCATCAGCATTCTTCTTGGATTGTCCGTCAATCTTGGGTGCCTGGTTGAAGCAATCCAGTAAAGTAAGCAGGAGTGTTATGGAGCTTTCGCCTTTTGTGCAGGAAAAGAGAAGTCCTGCAGATGGTAAAGTAGGAGCATTATTGTAGAGCCAAGGAGAAGGACAGAAGGTAAGCTTTATGATAAGTGTACCAAGAAGACTCAGAGGCAGAGCAAGAGCATAGTCTGCTGCAATTATTTGTTTTATGACTCATGTGAGATTAATTAATTGAGAAGTGAGAGAGAATTACTATCAATCACAGACAAGTGGTTGCATGTACCCGACTGATCAGTCTCACAATTGTCAACATATGATTTAGCCAAGCGCATGCATAATGCAATGTGTTGATGTGACATCACATGTCTGTCTCCAGTTACTTGCAAGTAACAACAACAGGAAGGCCTGACAACATAATAGAGGAGTTTCAAATTTGAGCAAGCACACACACTCAGGAGCATTGCATTTCCCAAATTAACACACCTCCCACTAGTCCACATAGCTGAGATGGCCTCTTAGAGTCATCATTATGTTAATTTCCATGGAATTGATAACTTCCAGCCCTGAGCCCTTCCATCATCCTTCTGACTCCGAGTAACAAATCTTTTCAACTCCGTTCCGACTCCTGACTAACCCTGGTCGGTGAACTACGCTACGCTCGCGGAGTTTGCGGAGTTTCGGTAACTTCACGATTCGCGTAGAGCGCGAAGTTACCGAGCACTACGCAATTTGCGGCGTAGCGTAGCTGTTATTCTTCTTCGCGTGCTCAACATGCGTTCTGGCGCGCGCGGTAACGACCTACCGTGATTCTGCGTTCGCCGACGCGATTTCCTATCCGTTCGCGGGCGCCACGAGATTTGGAATCCGGCCGCACGATCCCGCGAGAGTGTGCGAACGCGAACACGTCATTCGGACGCGCGATCTGACTTCCGGCGGCAGTGTTGGTAAGATCGCGATCCCGAACACGAAGAAACTACAATCTGGCGAAGAATATCTCTCGAGCATCATAAAACCTTCTCGAAAATGATTCTTTTGCTCCAAAAAACTCCTCAGATTGTGATTTGGCTGTATTTTTTTGTGCAAGAAGTACTTTTTCTCCTGGGACCTGCTCGACACATCATCACCAGATGTCGCCTTCCTGACAGAGACCTGGATGAATGACTCCTCCGCACCCGACATCGCCTTAGCCATCCCAGACGGCTATAAGATCACCCGTAGAGACCGCATCAACGCAGTAGGAGGAGGAATCGCCATCGTCCACAAGAACACCATCAGGGTCTCGACCAGCACCGACGACACTCTCAGCACCGCCGAACACATGCACTTCCAGATCCACACGGACCCCAACACCACCCTTAGAGGCACCCTTGTCTACAGACCCCCTGGGCCCCGACCCCAGTTCAGCGACTCCATCGCCGACTTCATCAGCACGCACGCCCTGACCTCCACTGACTACATCCTCCTCGGAGACCTGAACTTTCACCTGGAGAACAACAACGACAGCAACTCCTCCACCCTGATCGACAACCTCGCCAACCTCGGACTGAAACAGCTCGTCACGACGCCGACCCACATCGCCGGACACACGCTCGATGCTATTTTCTCCTCAAGCTCCCACGTCTCCTTCAGCCACACCTCCGAACTCACCTGGACCGACCACCACTGCATCCACTTCACCTTCCGGAAACCCGCTGCACACCACCACACCCTACAGATCCCCCACAGATGCTGGAGCAAAGTCACCGAAGACCAACTCCAGACAAACCTCGCACTCAGCCCACCCACCGACCCCTCCAACCCCGACGCCGCCGCCCGCAATCTCAGACGATGGATGGACGACTGCGCCAACACCTTAGCCCCGCTGAAAAACCAACCTACAAAGACACCAGCAAGAGAGCCAGCTGGTTCACCCCGGAACTCCTAGCATCCAAGCGCACCTGCCGGAAACTGGAGAACAAATGGCACAGCGAGAAGACGCCGGACAGCCGCGCAGCCCACAAAGACGCCATCCGCAACCACCATCACCTCATCAGGTCCGCCAAGAGGACCTCCTTCAAAGACCGCCTCGACAACAACGCACACAACAGCAAGGAGCTCTTCAGCATCGTGAAGGAACTCTCCAACCCCAGCTCCAACGCCAACGACATTCCGCCGTCGCAAGCCCTGTGTGATTCCCTCGCCACCTTCTTCCACCGCAAGATCGCCGACATCCACGACAGCTTCGACTCCCGGATGGCCCCAACAGGCCCCGGCACATCAGACCCGCCGCACCCCATCGACCACGACCCCCTGACAGCCTGGGTCAACGTGAACACCGAGGACACAATCAAGACCATGGGCACAATCCACTCCGGCTCCCCATCAGACCCTTTTCCACACCACATCTTCAACAAAGCCGGCAGCTCCATCGCACCCCACCTGCGCAACGTCATCAACCTCTCCTTCGAGACCGCAACCTTCCCAGAGAGCTGGAAACACGCCGAGATCAACGCCCTACTCAAAAAACCCAAGGCGGACCCGAGCGACCTCAAGAACTTCCGGCCCATCTCCCTGCTTCCATTCCCAGCTAAGGTCATCGAGAAGATCGTCAACAGACAGCTCACCCGCTACCTCGACGATAACAGCATCCTGGACCCCTCCCAGTCAGGATTCCGCAGCAACCACAGCACCGAGATCGCCCTCATCGCCGCCACAGACGACATCAGGATCCTGCTGGACAACGGCGAGACGGCGGCCCTCATCCTCCTGGACTTCTCCGCCGCCTTCGACACTGTTTGCCACTGCACACTACGCACACGCCTCCACGACGCAGGGATCCGAGACAAGGCCCTGGATTGGACCACCTCCTTCCTTTCCGGCAGAACCCAGAGCGTCCGCCTCCCCCCATTCCGATCCGAAGCCTCCGAGATCATCTGCGGCGTACCCCAGGGATCTTCCCTCAGCCCGACACTGTTCAACATCTACATGGCTCCACTCGCACGCATCGCCCGACAGCATGACCTCAACATAATCTCCTACGCCGACGACACTCAACTGATCCTCTCCCTCACCAAGGACCCCCTCGCCGCCAAATCCAACCTCCACGAAGGAATGAAAGCTGTCGCCGACTGGATGAAGTGCAGCCGACTTAAGCTGAACACAGACAAGACGGAGATCCTCATCCTCGGCTCCAACCCATCAGCGTGGGACGACTCCTGGTGGCCCTCGTCACTAGGGGCACCCCCGACACCAACCGACCACGCACGCAACCTGGGAGTCATCCTCGACTCAACGCTCACCACGACCAAGCAAGTCAACGCAGTCTCCTCCTCCTGCTTCAACACCCTCCGCATGCTCCGCAAGATCTACAGGTGGATCCCGACAGACACGAGAAGAACAGTCACCCAGGCCCTCATCAGCAGCAGACTCGACTACGGAAACACCCTCTACGCAGGAGCCCCGACCAAGCTCATCAAACGACTGCAAAGAATCCAAAACGCCTCTGCACGCCTGATCCTCGACATTCCACGCCACAGCCACATCACCCCCACCTGAAAAACCTGCACTGGCTCCCCGTCGACAAGTGAATCTCCTTCAAACTCCTGATCCACACACACAAGGCACTCCACAAAACCGGCCCAGCCTACCTCAACAGTCGACTCTCCTTCTACGTTCCCAACCGTCAACTCCGCTCCGCCGACCTCTCCCTGGCCACCGTCCCGTGCATCCGGAGAACCACCACCGGAGGAAGATCCTTCTCTCACCGCGCCGCCAAGATCTGGAACACCCTTCCCCTCAACCTACGACAGACCCAAGACCTTCTGACCTTCAGGAGACGACTCAAGACCTGGCTATTCGACCAGTAGCGGCAACACCCCCCCTCCTCTCCCTCAGCGCCTTGAGACCCTCGCGGGTAAGTAGTGCGCTTTACAAATCTTGTGATTGATTGATTGATTTCTTTTTTTACTTTTTTTTTCAAGAGGAAGGAAGTGACCCTGAGTCTCAAACTTCTTGTTCCTGTCCAGCAGGCTCCTCCCAGTGCTTTGTCCATGTGCTGTTCACTTTCATTTGGATTTGGAGCTGGAAGGATCACTTTTTGTGTATGTCTGCTGCATCATATCATTGGATTGGATTTGAGGACTTTTGGATTTGAGATTTTACAAGTAAGTTGGAGAATTGGTGTACTTGTTTGTTTGATTGGGGCTTGTTTGTACCTACATTTTTTGGGGATTTTCATCGTTTTTAAAATGTATTGTTGTGGCCTGTAGTTTCAGTAGGGGCCTAGTTGTTTTTCTTTGATTGGAATTTCAGCCAGTAGGCCCAGAGGTACCCATGGGTGCATGTTTCTGTGGTGTCTGTTGAATTTAAACATCATGTAGGGCATGGATGGCATTGGATTGAATTGGTAAATGTGGTTCTTGGGGTGTATTTCACTTTTTGGGTGTGTGTTAATAAATAAATACCTTTGTTGGATGTGTGTGTGTGTGCTTGTTGTGTAACTTTCCAACCTTTCGTAGCCCTGTGGATTTTCGTTTTTGCATTTTTGTATTAAAGCTGTGTTGTTTAGCAGGCCTCCTTTGTCTGGTCAAGGCAGTGTGCTTGCTTTTGCCATAGGCTTAAGCTTGTGGCCTAGTCTGCCAGTAGGCCCAGAGGTAGTCATCATGGGTGCATAAAAACTGTTTCTGTGTTGTCTGTTGAATTTTAACATCATTTAGGGCATGGATGGCATTGGATTGAATTGCAAAATGTGGTTTTTGGGGTGGTATTTCAGTTTTTTGGTGTGTTTTAAATAAATAGGCCTTTTCAGCCAGTAGGTAACCCTGGGCGTTCAGCTCGCAGACTTTGGGCAACTCCGCACTGCGCGAAAACGCGGACTTACACTTTTTATCTTCTTCGCGCGCTCAATATACGTTTTCGCGCGCGCGCGATAACGACTTTTTGTGACGATCGCGATGCCGAACACGCAGAATTTACAATCTGGCGAAGAATATCTCTCGAGCAGCATAAAACCTTCTCAAAAATGATGATTTTGTTCATTTTGCTCAAAAAACTCCTCAGGTTGTCATTTAGATGTAGTTTTGTGAGCAAAGAGTCATTTTACTTTTTTTTACAATTTTTTTAAAGAGGAAGGAAGTTCCCCAGAGTCTCCAATTTCCTGGTCCTGTCCTTTGTCTTCACTTTCTTGTTATTGTGGGTGGCCTGGCCATGTGGGTGGCGGCCATTTTGTAAAGCCAGGGATTGTGCTTTTGCCATAGGCCTGCATTGTCTGTCTTGTCTTCCTTTTCTTGTTGTTGTGGGTGGCCTGGCCATGTGGTGGTGGCCATTTTGTGGGACCAGCCACTGTGCTTTTGCCATAGGCCTCCAAGCTTGCGGCCTAGTCTGCCAGTAGGCCCAGAGGTAGTCATCATGGGTGCATAAAAACTGTTTCTGTGTTGTCTGTTGAATTTTAACATCATTTAGGGCATGGATGGCATTGGATTGAATTGCAAAATGTGGGTTTTTTGGGGGGTCTATTTCACTTTTTGGGTGTGTTAAATAAATGCCTTTTTTGCGTGTGTATGTGTTGTTGTTGTGGTTGTTGTGTAACTTTCCAAACTGTTTTTAGCCATGTGGATTTTAGTTTTTGCATTAAAGCTGTGTGTGTTTTATCAGGCATCCTTTGTCTGGCCATACAGGCCTGCTTGAATTCATTGTTTGCCGTGCCTTGTGCCTGTGAGTGACCATGTGGCTGGGGGCCATTTTGTGGTGGTAGTTAGTAGTGTGCTGTTTTTGCCACATAGGCCTGCGTGTCTTTCCATTGTTCCTCTTGTCTTACTGCTTCCAAATCCATACCCATTGCCAGCTGCAGCTCCCTGATGCTGCATCCATCCCACGTGATGCACAAATTTAGGCCAAACAGGCTCCACTACATTTTAGTTTTTGTTCTTTGCTATTCTTATTCTTCCTGAGTGTACACACTACACAGTACACCAGGAAAGCCCTGGCCTTGTTGTCAAAGTCTCATAAATGGCTACACTGTTGTTGTTCACTGAGTTTCTAAAATTTAATAATTGAGGCAACCACACACTAAGTTATATATTATAATAGTTTGATTTGTGCTATCGTTTGACTGATGTTCTTCTGGCTTTTTTGCTTTTAGGTGCACAAAAGACTGAAGAGGAGGTGTGTCATCATTGCCCGTTGTACTGCCAGACAGACATCCTGCTGCTGTACACAACGTGACGTGTGACCTGACCAGACATCTCTGCAACTTGTGCAACTGAGTGCTGCTGACATCTGAAGAAGATGGGCCCAAAGAAAGCAGGTACCAGGTCCTCCAGTGCCAAGAAAGTTGCTATTGAGAAGAAGGAACAGAAGAAGGAAGTGACACTTAAGTCTGGTGTGCCGCCCAATACCTTTTTGGGGAAATAAAATTACGCCTGCAGCAGCGGTGTCCGGGGGGCAAGCTGGGGGCAGAACCTCCGCATCAGTGGGCCCAACCCACCAACCCAGGCCCAAGCACATGAGTGTGGAAGAGGTAGCCAGCCTAATGGTGGAAAGCAGTGATGCTGAGCCTGAGATAAACTTATCGCTATCTCAAAGTAGTACCCAATCAACGCAGGAGGAAACACAGCAGATAAGTGGTCAACAACAACAACAGCCGCAACCACCGCCCGCAATAGTAGTTGTTGTTCCTCCCGAAGTAGGGACAGTTCAGGAAATTGAGCCTCATGCAGAGGTAGAAGAAGAAGCCACTTATTCAGAAGATCCATTGTCTTCCAAATCTCCAGCAAGGAAAAGGAGGGGTAGTCCATCAAGTTCTTCGCCAAGCCCCCCTTCTGATGATCTAGATGCCACTTGGAAGCCACTAACTGAGTCTGAGAGGGAGACACGTCCCAAGACCAAGCTAGGGAAAAGGAAGGTTCCAGAAAGCCTTACACTTATGGAGGTCGATGTAGAATGATGATGATGAGCCAGTCATCACGAACATCACTCCCGGCCCCGAGGAGATGGAGACCAACATTATTACCCTATCCAAAATCGCTGCAAGGGCTGTAGCACGCATACCTCCACAGGTAACACCAACATGACCTACAGCTTCCATATTTGCATTAGCAAAGGCCCGGCAGCGACCGACATCCAGCACAACCACCACCTCAGTAGAAGTAGGTAGTGGTACAGCACAGAGTCAAATTCAACACACACCCTCCAGTTCATCCGGCATTGGAAGTGGCACCTCCAGCAGGAGGCAAAAGTTAAGCTCCCCAGTTTGGGACTTCTTTACGGTTAGCGAAAAGGAGGAGAACATTGCTATATGCTCCATTTGTAATACCTCTGTTAGTTGTGGTAAGCTTGGTACAAACTATGGTACCGGAGGCCAAATAACCCAGCTGAAAAAACACCACTTGATCAGCTGGGAGGACCACCTTTGCGGCATAAAAACTGCAACCATTGGTGTTGGTGGGGATAAAGGAGTAGAAGATCTGATCACGGTGGAAGAGGAAGGACAGGGAGACATTCTCTCTGGTAGTGGTACACAAAGTCTCCCTGTCCCCAGCAGTGCAGTGTTAACGTCACCCACATCTTCAGCAACATCTCAGTGGCACAAGAGTAAGAGTCAGCCTGAGACAGCAAGGAGTACCGCAATGAAAAAAGTGCGTTGTTGAGCCTAAGAGAAAGGAAAACCATGCAGCCTACCATTATCAGCATGTTTGGGGGGAGGGGCAGTACGAACGCAACCACCCAATAGCACGTTTGTACAATGCGAAGCTGGCTAAAATGTTAGCACTGGACCTTCTCCCTTTTTCTTTTGTTGAAGGGGTGGGTTTTCTGGAATTTGTGACAGCCATCTGCCCAAAATGGCATGTTCCCAGCCGCTACTATTTTGCCAGAGTTGCTGTTCCAGCACTACATCACGACGTGCTAGAATTGCTTGGAAAAGCCTTGAAGCAGAGTGCTGTTCACAGTATCCACCTGACAACAGACATGTGGACCAGTTGCCAAGCCACAGATTACATGTGCATCACTGCACACTGGATCTCTTTTGCGGGGGTTAGAGAACAGATATCTGCTGGTGTTGACGCTGCTGAGATTTTTCATGCCACTCGCAAACATGCAACTGTAGCCATGTTTGCCATGGAGAAATCTCATACTGCTGCAAACATTTTAGAAGAGTTTAACAGCAAGGTCTTTGAGTGGCTGCGCCCAAGAGGGCTTAAGATTGGTTTTGTTGCCACGGACAATGGCAGTAATGTAGTTAAGGCCATGGGCGATGGTGGCTATTTCAGGGTCCCGTGTTTGGCACACTGCATTAACATTGTTGTTCAAGACTTTCTGAAAAATGAATCCAAAGTCAGCAACTTACTGGCCACCTGCAGAAGAATATGCACACATTTCAGCCATTCTTTTAAAGCCCGGAAGCAGCTGAGGGTCATTCAACGTGAGCATAAAATGCCAGTCAAAGCACTCATCCAGGAGGTGCCAACACGTTGGAACTCAACTTATTACATGCTTGATCATCTGTTTGACCTGTACATACCACTCAATGCTTATGTCATGCAAAGATTAGGGGAACCTACTGTGAGAGGCATGACCGTTGAGATGGGTCAATGGGACCTCATTAAATGCCTGACAGAGATGCTACTTCCTTTTGAGATCTTCACACGTGAAGTCAGCAGGGAGGACTGTACTATGGGC
This sequence comes from Calotriton arnoldi, assembly GCA_963921515.1. Taxonomy (NCBI): domain Eukaryota; kingdom Metazoa; phylum Chordata; class Amphibia; order Caudata; family Salamandridae; genus Calotriton; species Calotriton arnoldi. Next base: position 105,465 of record CAWUFW010020730.1, on the reverse strand, counting down.
CAAGCTATCCCATTGTTGCACATGCTAGAGCAACAGCTGAACGAGGTGTCTGAAACGTACGCAGGTGTGGATGACAAACAAGACGCATATCATTTGGCGGAGTCCTTAGCCGCTCGCTTATCTGAAAATACAAGGATTAAAAATAACATTGTGTCACAACAACATTACATTACTGCCACAATTTTGGATCCACGGTACAAAGTATTTCTGAACAGTAAGGCAGTAATTCCTTTTTCGGAAGTGGATGTTGCCAACTACAAAACTTTGATAGCTGAGGAAGCCACTAAGTTCAAAAACGAACAGCTGGTAATTACAGGCCCCTCACCCCAGGCCATAACAAGTACTACAGGGCATCCAGAGTCAAGTTCTACTTCGGAGCCTGAGGGCAGTGCGTTTGCCTCCCAGCAGTCACCGACACCAACACTACCAATAACATCAACAACAGCAAGAACAGGATCATCCACAGTACAATCGGCAACTGATTGGTTTCTACGGCAGGGGTATGGTAAGTCCAGTGCTGATGCAAAGGCAAAACAGGCCGAGCACATCAGAGCACCCCTGAACATTGAGCGGACGGTCCAGGCCTATCTGGATGACGCAATAGAGGTCTTCATGGATCAAAACCCATTGGTGTATTGGTATGGGAAAAGAAGCCAATGGACAGTGCTCAGCAGGCTGGCGATAAAGTATCTGGCTTCCCCTGTCACAAGTGTCTCTTCTGAGCGTGTTTTCAGTGCTGCTGGTGCCATTGTAACTTTGAAAAGGACCAGTCTCTCGCCCAAAAGCGTGGAGAGGTTAACCATGATCAAAATGAATCAGCACTTTATACCACCGGATTACAAAATACGTGAATCACAGCAGGAAGAGGAGAGCGACTTCGATGACGTAAGTAGTGGGTTACAGGACCTACTTCTGTCCTAACCACCAGAGTTTGAGGACGAGCTCCTCTTCCCTGACAACTAGGCTTTCAAATTGTTACTTTCTTCCTTCCTTTATTTGTCTGTGTATCTGTCTTTCTGGTTCAAATCAAATCACAACAAATCCATCACCACTGTCTTCTCTTTTTATTTCCCTATTGGAGTTGCACGTCTGTGCATTTAACTGTCCACTCCTCAGAGTCCTGCTTCATCTTCCTGACTCGCCCTAATTACATTTCCATCAAGCCAGACATTGGAGTACAAGAAATGTTGCCTTTAACAGTCCCTCCAGAAGAAGTGAAACGTGACTATAGCTATCCTCCGTTTTGTTTCCGAGCCGAAACTCATCACTGTCCGAAGGCTACCGCCTCTGCAGGCATCCACAACTCTTCACTGTCAAAACTTGGGCAGGCATCCAAAAGTAAACTCATCACTGTCAGAAGGCTACCGCCTCGGCAGGCATCCAAAGCTCATCACTGTCAGGACAGAAGGTACTTGGCAGAGAAAGACAAGACTCTTCGAAGAAACTTGCTGACATTTCTGCAAACTCAATTGACCAGCAATGACCGCAACCCAGGCCGCGGCCCATCACAGCGCTGACCATGTGAAGCAACTTAAACTGCGACAAAGTGCCACAGATGAATAAGACGAAAACCGAAACAGCGACTAACACTCAAAATGAATGTGGAGTAATAATGAGGCCACTGCCTTGTTAAAAAAAAACAACACACACCTGTCAGAACTAGGCATCTGATGATCTGACAGCCAAAGAGAAGAGCAAGACAGGTAATGATGGCATGCATTGGATGCTTGCTGACTCTGAGCGATTGCTGTTGTTTGTTGTGTTGATGTTGTGCATGAAGTCAAACTCTACTGGTTAATCTACAAAGTGAAAGTGACTCAAGTGACAGTCAATGTTTCCCTTCTTGTTGTTTAATAACCAAATTGTACTCCTACAACTGCAGGTGCAGGCCAATATCTGTTGCAATTTTTTAATATGGAATATGGACTTAATCGGAGTCACTACAGACTGAGTTGGAGTTGGACAACACGTACCACACCATGATGATGACCATACTATCTTTGCACGCAGTCAGTCAGTTGGATCGGAGATGATTGAAGGAATAACTGTGTTTCATGAAGTGGCATAAAAGGTAAACACAACAATTCAACAAGAAAGTAAACACAGCAGACCTACATGTCCATGTAGTGGTGGAGTCAAGTGTAGTCATATGACTAACAGCGGCGCATTGATTTAGTCACTTAATTTTGAAAATGCTAGGTTGCTGTATATGCCTTTTGTCTGGCTCTGTCAAAATTTAAGTTAAATGGAGGTTGGGTCACGGGCTGGTGATGTGGTGGGCCTGTTCTGTCCTGTTGTTGTTGTAGCTTAATGCTGTAAACAGAATAGACACGATATATCCAAGCCGCCTCAGTATGAAAGTGTTCTCTCTTCTCTTCTTGGACTCCACCGTAATTGATGCTTTTTTTTATTCTTTGATTTTTCAATACCCTTTTGTTTTTCCATCTACACTTACAGGCCGGCCTTTACCCTGTGCTATACTGGGAGAAACAACTCACACTTACCTTACCAATCCGCATCAAGCAGGCAGTGGCACCCAAGATTGATGTGCGGAGCGTCCATGGAAGATAGGACCAAGAGGAATGACGAGATTCAACTCCACAATTTGACCAGGATAATACAGTAACTTTAGTATCATTCATCATTCGTCTTTTAATTAATTTGATTCCTTTTTTCTCTTCAATCATTACGACTGTGTGTTGTGTTGTTGTTTGTTTGCTAATTGATCCCTACAACTATTTTTTAATTTTCTTTGCTATCTTTAAAAGTAAGCCTGGTACAACATGGAATTTGGGTCTCTCTGAGGGCATACAGGGAAGGCAAATTGCATAGAATATACTGCTGCCCTGTACTGTCTAATTGTCTAGTAGTAGTTAGTAAGTACTACTCATTAACCATCAAGTTATCTTCATCATCATGCATGCATTTTCTTTTTCTCCCTTTATAGATTTATTGGATAAGATCATGGTCGTCTGCCAAGATTGCGCTTTGCTTTTGTTGTGTCCATGCGTACTGTTTTTCTTTGTCAAACCTTTCCCCAAACCCCCCTTCCCATCCATTCATCAAACCCTAACCCTCTTCCCCCGGGCTGTGCTTTATATTGAGGTGTGATGTGACTACATTAAATGTACACCAATTGATCACACGCTTGCTGGGGCAGATGTGGTGAAAGCAACACTAATTCAATTTCAAGGCAGGGCGAGGATCTTCTTCTGCTTGCCCACCCATGCTCAGTCTATGTGGAAGCCAATTTTTTTTCCAAAGGGACAGTCACCTAATACATCATAATTAATTGCCGGCATTGATTGGATTCATCATCAACATCCTACCACACAGCAGTAAAGGTTATGAATTACGATTGTGTTAAGTTAAGTGACTCACTCAACACAACTACAGTTTGTAACTTCTTGTACTAGGCTGTCCCCGCCACCATTATGTTTTATTTGACTTTAGCAGTTGCAATATTGTTTGTTTGGCAGTCTTCTTCTGTACTGTACTTTACTTCGCTCTACTACTCCTCCCACAGTCGCTCTCAGGCAAGTGACTGTCTCTTTTTTATTTTTTTGCAAATGCTACTGCCAGTGTCTACTACTACCACCACAACCATGGCATCTTCTCCATTCTCTTGGGAAACCATGCAGGGATCGCTGTGCCGAACTTAATCATCATTAATCACAGGTAAGATAAGTTTGGTGGGAGGTATAATGGACTAGGAGGAGAGACTGACAGTACTAGTAGGACAAATAACTCAGTGAGGGGTACCGCATCTATCTGTTTGTGTTACATAATCGGCAGATTATTTAAATCAAACACTGGCTGCGGCCCTGCAGCAGCAAGGAAACCTTGTGACATAAATTCGTAAAACAGTAACCCCCCACAAAACATTAACATCGTATGTTTAAGTATAAATATAATTTATTACCCTAACAAAAATAAACTATCCCACACCTGACCCACCCCTCTCCCTAACCCCAACCAATGTCCAAAACGAAAAAGTCCAAACAATGTCCATAAACCCCAACGCCCAATTCCCACCCACCAACAAAAGGAATAAAAAAGGGGCAATCCAACGGGGTCCTATAGTTCTTATATTCGGCGGGCTTTCAGGTGTTTGTCCACCAGGATCTTCACCCGCTCCTCTAGTTGCTCCTCTAGGCGTGAAATATGGAGGAGCATCTGGCGGCGAAATGCCCTGCAGTGGCATCCAGGGTGGGGGGCAGCAGTGCTGGCTGTTAATGAATTGTGGCGGCGGGTGGCTGCCTGACCGCAGCGATGTACCACTGGAGGTGGGGCCTGGCTGGGGCCCGGGGCATCGGAGGAGGCTGCAGCTGCTGCCGTCTCCTCCTCCGCCTGAGCCACCAGCCGCTGGTACTCTCCGCAGATGGCCTCCAGTTTCCGGCGCCAGGCCCTGGCTGCCAACTCCTTCCGGGATGGTTTTTCTTCGGAAGGAGGAGCTATATCAAGAAAGAAAAATAATATTGTTGTAACCAATACTCTTAGCAAAACAGTAACACAAAATTAATTCAACACATAATGGCACAGTAGCACTAGCAAGAAGCACGGTACATAACATTTGTGGTAATAATCTATCATCCCACTTCCTCGGCCTCTAACATTTGTGGGAGTTTCTGGCATTATACTACCACTATGGACTCCAGTACACAGTACACCAGTCTTCTTCTTATCTCTAGTTTAGCGAAATTACATAACCTGGTTGTAGCCGGCATGCCAGCTCAGTCAGCTATGCTTGCACCCAAGACAAACATACGAGTCATGACGCAGACTCATGTTAGTTTTATTTACTACTGTCTGCAGGTGGGGAAGCTCGTATATGGGACGACGACATAAGGTCAGTAGCGGTCGGTGGTGGGAGTGCTGCCGGGCGGTGACGTGGGGAGGGGAAAGGAGGGGGGTACTAAACTATGGATTACGGCCAATTACAGGTAAGTAAACATATAAATAAATAAAACTTATTTCGTTGCGCGCACTGCATCGCATTTGGCGGTGCAGTGCGCACAATGAAATTCGCTTTATTTATTTTTATGTTTAGTTACCTGTATTTGGCCGTAATCCATTGTTTACTACCCCCCACCCTGCCCCTCCCCACACATCACCGCCCGGCAGCACTCCCACCACCGACCGCTACTGCATAAGGTACTTTGTTTTGATTGGCTGTGTAACCAACAGATAGGCCACCCTTTGCAGGCTGGCTGACACATTTGAAAATAAATTAACATAGGGAGGGAGTGGTCCTCGGAGTCGAAGGAAGGCGCTTGATAACTAACTATACACAATATATATGATGTGCTTGCAAACTACTGTGAGGCAACTGTATTCTGAAAATACAACTTGTATTCCCCTCGGCTTTGCTACTCTGGTGCGGTTTCTTTTACATGCCCTTCAAACTTAGACTCTGCATCCTGTGACAGTCTCCACCTATGCTGTCTATGATGAATACATACAGGCATCCATCCATTCTAAGTAAATGTCTATCATTCTTCTTAATCTCTCCACAAACCTTAGTTTGTTTCACCAACAACCACCCATGCGTCCACTCCTTCCTTCCTTGCCTTGGCTTTCAGTTTCACCCAAACACCGCTGATGATTCTTGCTATCCCCAGTATCCACCCATACTGTGTCGCCCACCCAGGCAGGCATCCATTCTTCTTTCACCTTCCACCCATCCTTCAACAACACATGCATCTGATTCCTATCAGCCACCTATGCATGCTTCCAACATATCTTTCGCTGCCAGTCATATTACATCTCGCCCGTCCTTCCTCCTTCCACCCTTCTTTCCCTTTTTGTTCAACACATCCATCAAGGTCATCTGATCTGACTTTTAGTCTTCTCCATAAAACTTTCACAGCTGAGTTGGAGTCAGATAGAAGAGGCCATTGTTTACTCAACTCACGCTGCTAATGCTATTGCTAATGCATTGCTAATGCTAAGTAAAGGGTGTCTTCTTCAACCGTTGTATAATGTTCACTACAACTTCATACTTAATAAGTCTCAACAGTACAGTGACTGTGAGTGAAGTGAACACCCTTCCAGCTAGTGCAATGTCAATAAGTAATGAATATAACTTACCACCGCCCGCCACTGCTGCTGGCTCACCCCTGTAGCTCCTGCAGGTGCCGCATCTCCTGCCCCCTCCGGAATGGCCGCATCGACATCGCCGCTGGCCCCGCTGGCACTGGTGGTCGGTAGTACGCCTCGAAAAACATGACACATTTTTAGATGCCTGTACACCTCCCCTATTTATTCGTTTTCACTAGCAAGATTGAAAAAAAGTTAATACATACATATACAACATACATCACTAGTCCAAATCGGGTAGAGTAGAGTCAGTAGCCACTAGTAGTGTTATGGTCCCTAGGGTCATTATTATAGTCTACTCTACTCTTTGCAAAGTTAGCCTGAGCCATGCAACCATTTTTCGCTTCATGTCTTTTGCGCATGTTACCTCGCAGCTTGTTGTGCAGTAAGACGCCTTTTTGAGCCCACATGAGCTCATACAGCTACTGTCTGAGCGTTGCATACAAGAGGTCGAAAAACAAGCCATGTTGTTATGGAGTTCGGTTAGTCCGTATTGCTTAGCCATAAGTAACATGTTACACTTTTTGGCATGACTGAGGAATGCTTGCATTATACTATCTAACGCGCACCATTTTTCTCATAACAGGCAGAAGATTCTCTTCTACGAACCAGAGATTTGCAGAGCTTTTGAATGATGCATGTAACCAATACTTCTACGTTCTACGGTGAGGGGTCTCCCAGAATTCGCACAGATCTTTTGTCTTCTATCATGCACTTGTAACAATGTTTATTGTTTTAATCTTATGCATTTTGCTGTTGGAGCTGGCTGTAGTACACTGAATTTTATAGAACAACATACAGAGCTTGTTAGTTGAAAATAAACCTTTTGAACTTACACATAGACTCTGTGGTATTTGGTGTGGTGGTGGTGGTGGACTTACACGAGTGAGTGAGCGAAAGGGTGTTATGTTCTGGGTTGTGTAATCATTGGGTATCTTCGGATGGGGGTTCGGGGACCTAATGAGACACTATAGCTAGTCGGTCAGGGCATTGTGGGTTCACTTCTGACTGAGGTGTGAGGAAGGGCCAACCTCCCATCACCAACATCCTATTTTCTTGTGCATAGTTCTGTATGTGGCTGTGCAGAATCCCCACAACAGTAGTAGTATGTACTATATCCTATCAAAAATAGTCAAATATCTGGTTGGGCATTTTGTTGGTGGTAATTGTCAAAGCCTCAAGATTAAGAAGACTAGAAGAGGACAACCCAAAGGACTGGACTCAGTGGCTAGAGCTATTGGTCAATCTGAGTTTTATTCAAAACCGTAAAATAAAGAGTGGCAAACTGGGCAAGCTTAGCTACAGACAGACTAATAGTAGTAGTACAGAGAGTCATAGCAGAGGCAGTTAGAACTTAGAGGCAGGGATAACCAGAATTTAGAAACAGATAGTCAAGTCAAGATTAAAGAAGCTTTTTTAAAAAATAGAATTAGGAAGTGGAACCAGAATTAATAGTTCGGAAAAAATAAGGTGCAGTAAAAGTTAGGGAAATATAATTGTTAATATTAACCACTGGAGGACTTACTGGGGCCAGCAGCAGGGCCCTCGGCAGAGGAGCGGTCCTCTGGTGGTTGTCCCACCAACTCGGACCCCGTCTTCTTGCCCCTGGGTGCACTAGATCAGTGATCATGTAAGATATAATAAAGAAAGAGACAAACATTAATGATTGCTGTGAAACAAATAAATTATCTAAAAAAATGCTCAAAAAACGTTTTAGGAAACAATAATTGCAATAAAATTGACCTATCTAATCCGATCGACTACTGGCTTGCGGGATTCACGGACCGTCTACTTATTTATGAACACTAATCCAGTGTTCCATTCTGATTGATTCGAATCCAGAACACTAACTAAGCCTAAGTACCACCTGACCTAGCCCACCTAATCCAGACGGGCTAATTGTTTACTAAGTCTGCATTTCCATTTTTTTTAGCCCTCAAAAATGCATAGATGAGATGGAGGACACATGCATAAATTTGTGCATACACCAAATTGTTGGTTGATTGCGTCTTATGTTCTACTACTGACTGACACTGCTAAGCCTACCACTCACTAAACAAACTACAAAAGGTTCTACTAAGGACTGGGGTAAGCAGCACTCAGTGACAGAGGATGCGTCACACAGACCGCTAAAAAATTATCAACTAATACTAACTAAACCTAGTATCAATCTATCCACCACTATTTGACAGGAGGACAAAGGAAGGACTAGAGTCTCTCTAGCAATAGCATTACCTAACTTAAGTTCTCTAAAGTAAACTCTTACATAATAATCAGGCCAAGCGAGCGCAAAGTTGCAAACAAGTAAGAGTAGCGCCGAGCACCTGTGTCCTACAATCACAGAAGAATTTGAAACGTAATTTACCTGCAATGTAAGCAGCAGTATTCTTGTTATTCGTAAAAAATTATACACAATACTTATACTACTATATATATATTAGCTACTCACCAAGCCCCATGACCTCGACACCTAGCAGGTCCAACAGGTCCTGCTCCCGGTCCAAGATGTCTGACCACCGGTGGGCCAGCTGGTTATGGGTGCGCCGGACCCCTAAGCAGCGAAACACTGCCCGGCGCACCTTCGCCCACCGGCGGTGACGCTCCTGGGTAGGGTACCCGGAGCCTGGCCTGCCGCCTGCTGCCAAGGTCAAGGGGAGGTGGCTCTGCACAAAAAAAACAAGGGTGGCCACCTCCGCCTCGCTAAAAAGCTGCCGGGCTTGCACCCCTGCAGGGCGCAGTCTGCCGCAAGGCAGGCGGCTCTTGGGCGCACGTGCCTTGCCCTTGGAGCCGTTAGTGCTGCTGCTACTCTTCGCCATGGTTCTGGGGTGTGTGGGAGGAGGCGGAAAAGAAAAGTTAGAAGGAAAAAATAAAGTTAGGGGAAGAAGTAGGAGCTTAAAGAAGAAAGTAATATAAAACAGTAGAAAAGTAAAAAAAACACGGTAAAAAGTAGAAATAAATGCAAAATATAGACTTAGGCACAGAGAGAGATAGATAATAAATAAAAAAAAATTGAAAAACAGTGTAAAAAACTAAGGATTGCAAAGATTGAGGGACGATAGAAAAGCAGGCCCAGAACCATAGCATAGAGTGAAAAACTAGATGGCTGCGCCCATCGCGACCGCGTGGGTAAGTTTGCGCGATATTTCTCCCCGAGCACGCAAAAAGCATCGCGAACACGTACGACGCTTTCCGAACATGAAATGCGCATCGCGAGCACGCTATACGCGACCCAGAACAGGAAATAAGGCATCGCGAACGGGCGGCACAAGTGAAAAACAAGATGGCCGCGCCCATAGGCGACCGCATAGGCAAGTTCGCGAGATACTATCCCCCGAGCACGCAAACAGCGTCCCAAACACACACAACGCGTTCCCGAAGAAGAAAAACGCATCGCGAACGGGCGCGACAAGCAACTACGCACGCTCGCGTAGCTACGCGTAGCGCTTTAACGTCTTCGCGTAGCTTCGCGTAGCGCGACTACGCGAACTACGCCCAGGGTTACTCCTGACCCAAACAAGAGAGATTGACCTGTAGTTCACTGCTGTTGATGGACAGTAAGAGAATCATTAGAGTAATTTTTTTCTGTAGATTTGTGTTTTTTAACTAAATTAACTGGTCTGAGCTTTGAGGACTATGCAGCAAAAAACAAAGGAGTAGACCCAACAAGTAAGACTTGCTAAGTGTCAAAGATGAAGAGTCAATCGCCTTCAGAAAAAACAATCACCCATCAGGCCACAAACATTGCAAATCATCACAATCCAATTTGCAAATTAGAGTTGAACACGCTCCAACACTGTCTGCCACCATATGAATCATCACTCACAATCTCTCATATATCACTCATTGGTGCAATTGCTACCTGTTCCATTCCAAGCACAGCGGTATACAATTGTCGATCCTCTGATGCATGCAACACACATTGGCCAGTCTTGTAAATCAAATGTTCTTGGGCAGTCCTACTAAGGGATGAAAAAAAGGATAGGCATGGGACAGAGGCAACCCATTGTCTCTGAATGTCCTTGAAGGGAAAGGAAGGGGAGTCTTTTTTACTGCACACTGGTCCAACTCCAATCCAGCCATACATGTGCCTTCTGTTGGGCTGCATATGTCAGTCAGACACAAATAACAAACTATATAATGTTCCCTTAGCTATATCCAGATATTTTCTTTTTTTGCAAAGCAGTTCAGTGACAGAAAGTTCTATGGTGGCCCAGGCCTACTCAGTTAGGGAAGTAGAGTTTGTCCTCAAACTTAGGTGGTTCACCCAGACGTTGGTCATCTAACACACTACTATTACTTGAGTCTGACCAATCACCCTCATCTACCTCCTGTCGTATTTCAGATATGGTGTACTTCAGTGGTATAAAGTGTTGGTTCATTTTGATCCTGGTCAATCCCTCCCAATTTTGAGGTGAGAGACTGGTCCATCTCACTGTCACAACTGTGCCAGCTGCAATGAACACATGCTCAACAGACACATTGGCAATCGGACAAGCCAGATACTTTTTTGCCAGCCCGCTGAGCACTGGGCATTGGTGCCTCTTCCTATACCAATACACCAATGGGTTTTTGATCCAGATAGACCTCTGTTGGGTCATCCAGATAGTCCTGGACCATCCTTTGAATGGTCATTAGTGCTGCAACTCGCTCTGCCTCTTTTGCCTTCACGTCTGCACAGGACTTAAGAACTGCCACTTGAATCCAAGCCATTTCAGAGGTTAGGGATGATGCTCCTGTGGTTGTGTTTGTTGTCAGGGTTCTTGTTGCTTTTATTGGCTGCTGTGAGCCAATAGGATTGCCCTCTTTGGAACTTGAAGGCTGCCTCCCAGAACTTCTGGCCGGGAGTGGACCTCTAATTTGCACTCGCTCTTCTTCCAGGTCACTGGTTTGCTCAGTAATCCAAGTCTTGTATTGTGAACCATCCCGTTCGGAAAAAGGATTAAAAAGTGTCCAGTAATTATTTGTACCGTGGCTCAAGAACTGTGGCACAGATGTAATGTTTGCAAAAAACAATGTCTCTTTGCAGCCTTGTATGTTCAGCCAAGCAAAGGATGAGGCTTTCCACCAACTCATGCTCATCTTTCTTTTCGTCCACACCTGTGTACATTTCAGACACATTCTTTAGCCGTTCCTATAGCATATGCAACAACGGGATAGCTTGGCCCATCATACTGTCCTCCTTGCTGACTTCTTATGTGAAAACCTCAAAATGAAGCAGCATCTCTGTCAGGCATTTGACTAGGCCCCATTTGTCCATCTCAATGATCATGCCTTTCCCAACTGCATACCCTCTTTGCATGTCATAATCATTGATGGGTCTGTCTGCTCAAATAGATGTTACGACATGGAATAGGTTGAGTTCCAACATGTTGAGGGCTTTAACTGGCATTCTATTATCATGCTGAACCATCCTCAACTGCTTCCAGGCTTTAAAAGAATGGCTGAAATGAGTACAGATTGTTTTGCAGGTGGACAGTAAGTTGCTGACTCGGTCTTGTTTTTTGAGACAGTCCTGTACAACGATGTTGATGCAGTGCTCCAAACACAGGACCCTGAAATAGCCACCATCTGCCATGGCCTTAACTAAATTACTTCCATTTTCCGTGGCAACAAATCCAATGTTAAGCCCTCTGGATTGCAGCCACTCAAAGACCTTGCTGTTAAAGTCTTCTGAGATGTTTGCAGCTGTTTGGGATTTCTGCATGGGGAATGTGGCTACTGTTGCATGTTTTGAGCACCATTAAAAATTTCATCAGTGTCCAAACCTGAAGATATATTTTCTCTGACGCCCCCAAAAGAGATCCAGTGTGCAGTGATACACATGTATTCAGTGGCTTGGCAACTGGTCCACATGTCTGTTGCCAGGTGAATAGTGTGAACAGCACTCTGCTGCAAAGCTTGTCCAACCAATTTCAACACATCATGATGGAGCACTGGTACAGCAACTCTGGCAAAATAGGTCTGGCTTGGAACCTCCCATTTTGGGCAGAAGGCCGCCACAAATTCTAGAAAACCCACTCCTTCCACAAAAGAGAAAGGCAGGAGGTCCAATGCTAACATTTTAGCCAGCTTCCAGTTGTACAAACGTGCCGTTGGGTGGTTGCGTTCGTACCGCCCCTCCTGCCTCAACATCGAAGTAATAGTAGACTGGAATTTTTCTTTTCTGGTGCCATTGACGTAGGTGACTTCTGGAGAGAAGAAGGTGGTAGACTCAATCTGCATCTCAGGGCAGTCACTGTATGCTGTTGCTTTGGTGCCTCCCTCTGACTCTCAGTCTTGTGCCATTTCTACATCACTGATGTGGGCGATACTAGTGCACTTTACTTTTTTACTTTACTGCTGGGGAATGGGCTACTTTGCGTAAAGATGTCACCCTCTTCCTCCTCATCACCTTCACCTTCTGCCATTATTGTAGCAGATTCCCTGCTCTCATCACCTTCACCAACACCAGCTGCAGCAATTTTTTTAAGGTGCACCTCTCAGCGGATTGTGTGATGTTTTTTCATATGAGTCATTTGGCCTCCAGCACTATAGTGTGTATCAGGCTTCCCTTGTTGAACACTCGAATGGCAAATGGAGCATATGGCAATGTTATCATTCTGCTTGTTAACCGTAAAGAAGTTCCAAACTGAGGAGGTCATTTTCTCATTGGGTCACTGATGCCACTGCCAATGCCTGAAGAAGTGGAGGTAGGTGGGCATGTCAATTATTGCCTCTCTGCAGTGCATACCTCTACTGAGCTAGTTGTGGATGCAGGTCTCAGGGGCCTTGCAAATATGGGAGCTGGCGGTGGTATCAATGCCTATGGCAAATGCACACTGGCTGGCTACACAAATTGGACACCAGCCACATGGTCAAACAACAACAACCAGCAAGGAGGCATGGCCACAACAAAGAACACATGCAGGCCTTTGGCAAAAGCACACTGGCTGGATACACAAAATGGCCACATGGTCAAACAAACACAACTTGCAATGAGACAGGGCCACAACAAAGAACACATGCAGGCATATGGACACTGACTGTACAAAATGGCCACTGGCCACATGGCATGGGGAATAAAGACAAATGGTGGCCTATGGCAAAACACTCACACACTGACCAGACAAAGGAGGCATGGCAACACTGAAGAAAACAACATTAATTCAGCAATGCCAAAAGCTAAAATTAACTGAGCAGGACATTTTTACAACAACACACATCTTTCAAAGGCATCAAATATATATTACATCACCTATACACATTTTGCAGAAAAAGTGAAATACCGAAAATACCCACATTTTTTAAATTAATTCAATGCCATCCCTGGCCCAAATGATGTTTCAACTCAACAGACAGCACAGAAACAGTTGTTTCATACACCCATGACTAGTACTGGACCAACTGGCTGGGTGGCCTATTGGCAGACTAAGCACATAGTAAAATAAATGAATATTGCAAATTTTTAAAACACATGGAGAAAATGTTCCGAACTGTGCAACATTTTTCATTACAAAAGAAGAAAAATTAAATTAAAAAAAATAACTAGGCCCCTACTAAAACTGCAGGCCACCCACCACAATATATTTTAAATATTGAATAAAAGTACAAATAAATCCTGGCGCCTGCCCTCTATCAAACAAACAACACTCTTAGACAACAGTTTTTGAACTTACTTGTGATATCACAAAAACAAAGTCCTTTGCAGCAGACAAACAAAACAGGAGGAAAGGTGACAATGAGATGGTCAAAGCACTGAGAGCAGCCTGCTGGACAAGAACAGGAAGTTGGAGTCTCTGGGGAACTTCCTCCTTTTTGAAAAAAAAAAAGTCTAATAAAATAGGCTCCTTGTACTAAAAAACAACTTGAACGATCCTTTGGAGAAGAATATTAACTTGAAAATGCCTTTTTGAGTAGATTTCGCGACTTCTCGAGGAGAAAATCTGCTCGAGGATGCAGTCGCGGTCGGTGGCGCGCTCTCGCGCTTACTGTCATCAGAAAATAGATGGCACATGTTGCCGGCGCAGCCTGAAGCTGTGCTAGCGGGCATCTAATCTCGCGAACGCTAGCAGGCAACTGGCAATTCTCGCGTGCACTCGTGCCTGGCCGGTAAATCTCGCCAGCACTCATGAGGGCCCAGCATGACTCGTTGCGCTCGCCAGCCCACGCATAAACCCACCTCGATCTCACCAACTAAAAAAAATTCCACCACGAGGCAGAGAGCACAATGCATTTTCTGCAGAGTGGAATTTTACGTCCACGCCTAGTAATACATTGCTGCTCAAGCTCTTCAACTCAAGTCCCTGGCCAGCTTAAAACTAAGGCACACACCTGTCTTAAAATAGATCTTTCAGAGCTCACTTTACGTTATACAACTTGTGCCTTCACAATGTAACAGAACTCAATGAACTAAACAGTGCTGCTTCCATCAAGTGTACTAAGTGTTATTTAATATAGTAAAACCATATAGTAGGTATTCTGTTTTATAGGTCATGCCGCATGCTGTCTTAAGCTTCTTGATACCAAAGGGGATGGGGGATGATGGATGGAGCGCTTGAGCTAATCAAACACTCACCCCCAGTCAACTGATCTGGGTTTAATCCATCATCATTCTTTAGCTCACTCCACCACCCCAGTTCAGACATGGCCATATGCAAATCAGTCTGACCCTGTGCCTCATGGGAACAGTCCAGCACGAACTGCCAAGCCATGTCTTCCCTGGACCGGAAACAAGCATCCTGGGACCGGTTTCTGGCCATTCAGCCGTCATCAGCCAGGCTAGCTTGAATCCAGTGGCAAAGTGAGCAAGGGACTGATTATTTCATTCAGGATGAATGCTGGGAGAGTTACTTGATTATCATTTTCATAATTTGCACATCAGCATGCCTTTGTTCGTCTTAAACGTCTAGGGCTATATAGAATAGACTAAGGGGGATATTCTCAAGGTATAAGCTTCTTGGCAGTATTTTATCGCAGAGATCATCCATTTTCGTCCTTAAAACTTGAATCCAGAGCATAAAGTCAAACTGCCTGCAACAGCATGTACCTGTAGCATTTCCTCAAGATTTTTAATTTAAAGTCTTCAGTTTTTGACAATAAACAGAAGAAACACTGTGGCCCTTATTTACTAATCTTTAGCATAGGCAGCGCCGCAAGCCTTCCTGCTGCGCTGCCCTCTGTCAAAAGTAAATGGCAGAAATGATCCGTATCTATGAGATACGGCACATTCCTATTTTTTTTTACTGCGTTGGTGCTCAAATGGCTGCCTTGCGCCAACGCAGGCACCCTTGCACCAAGATGCAAGGCTGTCTGCATTGTAGGCATGATTGTATTTGTGCAGGAAGGCACATCTCCCTGCACAAAAACAATCAATGGATGTGATTTCCTCATTCTATGTGTAGCACACATAGAAAGAGAAAGAGAAACAAGAAGAAATAATGTTATTTCTCCTTGTTGCCACTCCCCTACCCCACCCCTGTGGAGGTGTAGGCTTTTGATGCATACCCAGGTTTACAGCATTTACAGCTGGGAATGTGTCAAATGCCATGTGTGTTACCTGGGAACACCCACCATATTACCTATGGCACGCCTCCCCAAGGCAGTGTGAGGCAATGCAGCGGCTTGCACTGCATTGCCTTATACTATATCTATGAGACCATGAAAAGCCAAGCAGAGTGGCTTTCCGTGGCCTCGCAGATATGGCTAAGCCCTGTGCGCCACTGGAACGTCCAAAAAAGTGACATTTTGGTAGTGCACAAAGCTCTTAAACTCTACCACAAAACACTTACAGCAAAAAAACTGCTCAACACATTTTCATGCAGCAATGGAAGGTATGCGGAACAAAAATAGTATATCTGGCATGGTTATCACCATAACATTTCAGGAACAGTGGAGACAGCACAGGTAAGAAATATGGTGAGGAAGGAGGGTTAATGCGAATAATAATATCCTTCTTGGAGAGATTGTGTGCTAACAAACATGCCCCCCAAATATGATGTGATTGCTAAAACCAATCTGATAGATGAATGCACAAGGGAAATCAAAATTACTTTTGAGTTTTATCAGCATACAAATGTGTTTGAAATCAAGACGACATAATTGAGCAAAGTGAGGGTAGCCTAGTCCTTGAGGGATATCCATAGTACAAAGATGCTGAGGTGGAGGGCAACCCCATCCAACCAGCAGTAAATAAAGTGCTAGTTAAGCAAGAACAAAGGTAAGGCACAGCAAAAAATACCTAAAGAAACGTGAGTGAATAGAAATGTTGGGTGATCAACACTGTGTGGCACTCATATCCAATAAAGCGGATAATTTCTGGTGCTGTGAGTGAAAGCTGGGTCACATTTACCCTTTAAATAGTAAAGAGAAAGATGTCTTTGAAGGAAGGAGAAACAGTATGAAAGAAAAGAGAGATGGGATCTTGGATTCAAATGAACACAATTGGAGGACTGCATAGCGTTATTGTGCCTATGACATGTTAGACTGTTGTTTTGAAATATCATCTGGGCTAAGGTTTTGCCAGTCATGAAGACGTTGTACTTAAGTATGTAGTTATTCCTCATACTTTGCCAGAGAAAACACATATAAAAAAATCATACTGCTCTACCCTTTTAATCATTATATTTCGGTTTGCCTTTCCGATTGCGAGTAAGTAGCTTTATAATACCAAACTCTAAGGAAGATAGTAGCTAATCAGTCTGTTAAGACATGTGAAATTGGTTGGGATGTCTGTCCCATGCTTCAGCCCTGCGTTTCACTGTATTCTTAACAGCACCTGCTGTATTCATTGATTTGCTGCTGCTGGACAAAAATCCCACAGATATCATTCGACTAAGTCAGAGCAATGATAATAGGATACTTTGAAAAACCTCTGATATCTTTTTCATGGCTCATTGCAAAAAGTTCTTTAAAAGAGACTCTGTGTTTCTGGAGCAAAATGTGTCAGAGAAGCATAGTAAATAAAGATATTTGAAAATATTACTCAGTTGCTTTTTCATCAAAATGTTTGACAATCAAAAATCAAGAACGACTTAAAGAGTGAGTGAAATATGCATGTGCATTTAAATTTGAACCTTAATCTATGTTGGCAGCTTTCAAGAATGGCTGTCTTGTGTGGCACCTGAAGCTAGCACTGTTTGCTAGCCAACTAGAGGGTTCCATTTTATAAATGTGTTGTTTTGCTTTCACCTTTGTCACATGCTGTAACATGCTGCTAACCAAAACCCCAGAATGGTTTAAAGGTGTCACGCATGACATGGGACCATATGCACACATTGCTGATCATGTGTACCCCCATAACGAAAACATCCATCTGCTGCTCAACTCTACATCATATAGTAGTCCCTTGATGGACAACACCCAGAGCTTGTGGAACACACACCACTGTGAGAAAATCCCTCTTTTTATGTGATCATCCTCATTTTTTTGTTGACTGGTATTGCTGACTTTTTTACCTCTTCACACTAGGGCACTGCTGTTCAGTCCCCAGTGTATGCGCTCTGGCCCCTAAGATATTGTAAAATTGGTTAATCCCCAATTGGCATGCTTAACGTTCCAGTAAGGCCATAGTATATGGTGCAGGAAAATACACTCATGGCATGGAAAAGTAAATGTCACCTGTGGACTGTAGCATCCATTGTGCCATCCTTTATGTTGGCAAGGTAAAATTTTGGCATGTAGTCTGACTGCTGCAGCTTTTAAACCTACAGGCAAACCTATCAAAATAACTCTTTTTGGCAGGAAATACCCCTGCTTTTAAATATTAAATAAGTTACCCCTACATATGTCTTGTGGCCCACAGAATAGGGTTCCAAGTATTTAAAAGTGAGCACTAAGACTTTTATGTTGGCATGTTCCTACAATGACTAGCCCCCAAAAGCTTTTTTCACTGTCAAGGGCTGCAGATGATCCTATGAAAAAAGTTAATGTAAATTAAGAATGCTATCTTGTACAATTTGTTAGGAAAAAGCTACATCAGTCTTTCAACCACTGTTGTTAATATTTATTTAAAATCCAAGTCAATTGTGAAGTTGGATGTTTGATAAATATACAGAAAATGTAACTTTTAAAAAGTTAGACTTTGCTTACCTGAAGCTCCAGTAGGCTAATTAGCATTAGCCCGCCAGAAGCTGCCGCTTGTCAGAGGTTGCCATTTAATAAGGTGTGAATGGTTCCAGAGCAGAAATATTGGCTTAGACCTATTGGCAGACAGACCGGGATGGGAGGTATGTGACTCCTCTCAGCTCAGGAAGAACAGCTGGGTAGGTTCTGGAAGTTCATTAACTTGAAAGACACCAGGATAAATGCCTGTCCGTTCACAGTTAAATGTAAAGGAGACCTGAAGAAGAGAAACATTTGTTCCCAGGGACAACTCTAGCCACCTTGGCAGCAGGCCAGTGGGATAGGGAGTTGTTTCCAGAACCAGATTGATGTGGTTGAGGAGGAGGGGACTGCTCATTTCCCTAGACACAGCCCTAGTTGGAACACCAGCCACTTTCAAGGGCAGAAGGGAGCTACCATGTTGAATTGTATTCCAATTAATGCCCTGAGGGGTTAGGCTGCAGTAAGACAAACACCATATGCAGCAAAATGGAGTGGGGAAGTTTACCTTTGAGGACCTTTTTCTCATAGGTCATACAGTGTCCAAGAGTCACTCCCACCCACTGGCTAATATATTCTGAAAATGTGGCACCTCACGCCAAGTTCTTCAGGACCCTTTCTGGGCATGTGGAAGAACTAAAGTGGACTGAACTTTCTGTTTGCGACCTGTGTGGACACCTGAGGGGGTTAGACCTGCTCCTACATGTTCCCTTGGCTGATAAGTGAACTCCAAGAGTCAGGTGACTGACATCTTGTGTGGCTATAGGGATACACCAAACTGCAAGAGGCCTTTTTTCTATAGTGACCAACTAACCAGTACCAAATGGACATGGACTGGACCCTGTGAGTGACCTCTGATGGAGTGAGTCCTGGCCCCTAAGTGCTGTCCCGAAGGTCCGGGATAACTTGGAGGTGACAAGGAGAAGTGGCTTCAAAACGTCTAAAAAGCTGGAACATAGAGGATTTTTGACTTCCGAGACCTCCAGAGCTTCATCAGGACCTTGCAGCAATGATGTCCCATTTCAAAAGGACCTTGTCAAATATAACTTTCAGTCTTAGCCTGCAAGAGGATTTTGAGCTTCAAAAGAGAGAATAAGTCCAAAGATATGATCATTGAGTGGGTGAAGAAGAAAAAGTATCAACCGACAAGAGGAGTTTGGTGGGTACAAAATTTGAATTTCCCCGTTCAGAGCTTTTTCTGCAAACACCTATGGCTTCAGCAGGCCCCCCTTGTCCAATCGCTATCCAATTTAAAGTTAACTGCTCCAGATACAGCCTGGAGCCTTGCCCCGCTGGAGACTTTTGATTTCCATTACAGAGATTAAGAAGGTAAAATCTTTGACCTTGACAAATTATGTTCCATTGTGGTCAGCCTGAAGTCACCCCAGCTCCTGGTCAACCACATACAGTGACTTATTTGCCTTTGATTGGAGCTTTACTTATTCTTGTCACTTTTTGCCCAACTTAAAAAAGGAATATCTCCTGTTCCCCATATCATATTTTAAATATCTTTGTGTTGTTTTTCTAATAAAAAATTTCTCTATTTTTAGAAATGAGTTGTAGGATTTTTACTCTGTTTTGACTGTCAATTGTTTTGGTACTACTAAATACTTTTCACACTTTTATTTCATCTAAGTCTGTCTGCTCTGTGCCATAGCTACCAGGGTTGAGCCCATATTTTTTTTATTGAACTTGTGTGTTGGATCTGGCAAGATTTGGGACTTATTACCAGGGAAGGAATCACATCCTTCTCAACTAATAACCCATTTTCTTACAAGCACAAAATATTCGACTGAGTTGCATCACACAGTGCTCTTGTGGTGCACATTACCTTGTGCTCTCCTGCTACATCTCACTGTGTTCCCCGACTCAATGTCACCTTCTGTTCCTTGCTGTACATCATTCTGTGTAATGCTACTGCACATATGTATGTTACCTCTGATGCATATGCTCATATATGTTTTGGTCTATTGCACTGTTTCTTGTATGTTTGTTGGTCTGTGTCTTGGACTTCGTGGAAACCAGAGGCTGATGATGGTTTGAACTGTGAGCATGCTCTCTGTGTGCCATTATGTTTTGTATCTGTGTTTGCATGCACTATACAAAAGACAAACCTATTGGCTTTGCCAATGTTTCTTTTATTGTTTGACCAATTTCACATATATAGTGCTCTTAAATAAATTCATCCTAACTACTATACTTTGAATCATAACATGAAAGGCTCGCATATGATCTCATCAAATATTTATTTATTTGTAGAGTTTTATATAGTGCGAACTTGACCCGAAGGTATCAGAGTGCTTTAATTAGCATAATATGACTGTTGAACAGTTTTTGATACATTTTGTTCATAAAATGAGCATGGGGCTGTCTTCTCTCCTGCTTTCAGAGAAGCCTGGGTTTTTCTAAAGGTACAGGCGGTGATCATGAAGAAAAATACATTTCTTGCTCTACTGCCTGACTATTCAAACTAATCAAAGTTTTTAGTACTGAGTTTTTGGCCATTCATAATGAACTGTTATTATGCATACCAATTTTAACAAAACACTCGTGTGAATATTAAATGTAACATACACTATTACCTGTGATAAATATAGGGCCCAAAATATAAAACTAAATACCTGGGCTTGGAAAACAGTGTTTGTTTTCCATACCTTCTACTTAAGAGTGTAAAGCAGTAAAAGTATCTTTCTGTGCAAATCTCCTACAAGGCCCATTTGAGACAAGTGAAAGGGCACCTGCAGAAATGACCCAGGTTACTCACTGGTAATCTTCATAAACGTACTTCTTGAATATAATATCTTCGTCAGAAAACTAGACCCATGGAACTCTGAAATCAATAACCTCCAGTAGCACTGTGACTCCCAATAAGCACCACCTTTTACTGTAGGGGTTACAGGTGTTGAGTCCTGCTGGGCACAGTCTAGTGTTTTTGCCAGCCACTCCCTCGAGGGCTGGCCCATACACCCACCCCACACCCATCCAACACAGGCGTCACCGGTCAGGTGACCCTGCCAATAAAAGAGCCAGAGTGCACGTGCTCGTGGCCAGTTTGTAGTACCGCACTGAGGTGTCTGTGTCTATCCTTTACCACCATGCAGGCCTAGGGCCCACAATACCACATTGGCGATGAGCGGGACCTGCCCCGTGTGTAAGCTGGCAGCAGTGTCGGTGTGCCGTGGGGGAAGTGTGGCCAGAGTGCAAGGCTCACCCCCTGCGCCTGCTGCCAGTTTGTAAGCTGCTGAAACACGGTGAGGATAAGACCAACCCTGCCCGTGAGGAGGGTGCCTGCGGTGGTTAGGAAGTCAGCAGAAGGCGTGTGAAGACAGCACGACAGAGCGCCTTGTATCTCTTTATAACCAGAGTAACGGAGTAAAATGGGGCTGCTCTGAGATACCGTGAAGCACGCCAGGCCGCCCGGGTAAGAATACACTGGCAGAAAAAGGTCATAGCAGCCACAGCGGTGCCTGGGGGCGAGAGCAGGGCAGTGCAACAAGTGAGGGTCAGCGTTAGCAAGAGAAGGCGACCTGGGCCCCGTAACGTGTGGAGGGGCCGGTGCATGCCCAGGTACCCACCTGCAGAGATGCCTGCAAGCTGCCCCGCCAGCTGTCCCAGTGTGGAAGAAGAGGTGCGCCTTTCCGACATGGCGGTGCTGCACGTTGTGTCCCCCAGAGACGTGCCGGTGCCACAAAGACGATCAGTGCACCCCTGAGGCATCCCGCTGCCCCAATAACGGTGTAGGGATGCTGGTCTGCCCCAATGCTGTCCTAACAGTGCCCGGGTGAGTGAAGCGCCGATGCGGGCATAAGCAGCCGACCGCCATAACCCGCTAGTGGGAGTGACAGTGGGGACGGCTGCCGCAGAGAAGAAAGGAAAAGAGAAGTAGGTACAGTGAGCGCTTCTGTAAGCAGCAGCGCCGCGAGACCAGCCCTGGCGGCCTTCTCATGCCCAGCTCGACGGCGAAAGGAGAGCAGCCTGAACTAGCCCTGGACCGTAAGAAATGAGCGTAAGGTGCAGAGAGGCCCATGGGAATGCAGCGGCATGACACGTCCCTACCTGCGGGCTAGTTAATCAGTCCATGCTGCCAACATCTGTGACCGGGTGAGCACGGTTACAGCAGCGCCATCTAGCGATAGTCCATCGCACCGTGCCAAGCGTCAGAAAGTCAAAAGAAAAGAAAAGTACATAAATAAAGAAACTGGCACCAACAAAGGAAAATTAACTGCCTACACAAACTTAGGCCAGCCCTGTCCCTGACCTGATTAAAGAACATGTATTCCTCAGTACACCGCTCGCAGGAGCGACGCAACCCGCAGCACCAGAGCTACCGTAGGCCACGCAGTAGAGGTGACAGCACCATCTTACCTCAACGACTCATGGACAACAGGCACTGTTTTTCACCAGTACAATCAGCATCCAAAAGCTGCAGTGCTCAAACAAAAGGTAAAAGCAAAGGCTGCCCAGTGCAAGCAATTTTCAAGACAAACCAGCAGTGTGTGGCCCTACCTGCCGGCCGCTGATCTTTTCCCTCCTCTCACACTGCAAGCACTGTGGCCGTCAGTGCTCTGACTGAGGCCCTGATTCTTCTTGCAACCTTACTAGTTTTCTGAAGCAGTCTTCTGCCTGGTGAGGGTGCCAACAGTGCCATCTAGTGGCTAAAGATGGTATTGCACAGAAAGAAAGCACTGGACTACAATTCCAGCCTGGCACCGGAATAGCCAAGGAAGGGGTGGCCTGCAGAACCAGGAGGCTGTCACAGCACATATAAAGGTTTAGATTTTACAGCACAATCTCAGGAGAGGAACAACAAGTGCCCCCAAAAGTAAAGACTCGGAGCATAACTATGCCCAGTAATACAATACTCCTGCAAAGCCAGCCATCCTGCAGACAGACCTGAACCGGAGCTCTAATGCTAGTAAAAGGAATGGTAATTCCACGGCCAAATCTGACTTGGGGGCACAGAGACAATGCACAGCTGCCCCAGAGTGGAGCAAGAGGAACACTATGCCCTGCAGCACCACCGGTGCCCCTCTTTCAGCACTAGAAAGGAAGACTTGCGTGAGGCCCAGCACCTTCCATGGTGCCCAAAACCAATGCCAAGTTGGCACATAAACTGCATGAAAGGGAGCAGAGAAAGGTAGTGATGGCATATTCACGGCGAATGGTTGGAAGTCACAAGGGAGAATTAAGGGACTAACTAGAGTAGGAGCCTGAAGCTGCAATTACACCCACTGCTCAAATTCTGCCACAGACTGGAGCCACTACCTTAAAAGGAGAGTGGTAGAAGAGCACCTCCTAGTCATCAATTGCAGGAAGCACAAAAGAGGAGCAGCCACCACGTTCAACGCACGAGACAGACGTGTCTACTCACTGGTGCGCATAGACAGTGAATGGCTACATGAAGGAATGTGTGCCAGCCAGCTGCCCCAGTACTGAATGGCCACTGTTGTCCCATCAAGAAGAATTTTACATGGAGTTACCAACCCTGCCAAGCATGCAGAAACCAAGGCAGGATCCAACGTCATGGCGGCGTAGCCTCAAGGTGCAAGAGCAGTGCCCTCGAGCGAAGAGTAGGCGGAAGGGAGATTGCCCGCCATCTGCGAAGCACCAGGGAGATCCCAGAGGAGAGAGGGGCCCCGCAGGGCCCGAACGCAGGAAGGAGAGAGATCATGTACACACCTTCACTGCACTAGCGTCGTCCCGTAGTGGGCCAAAGACCATTCAGGGAGTGCCCCCTCCACTGCCTTAAGACTGTGTTGCACATCGACCCATTACAGGCGAGAGGAGAGTTGCACGTCCCAGATTGGCAAGCTGTCACTGACGCAAGAGAAGGGAGACCTGTACCTCCCACAGCAATCCAGAGTTGCAGCCGGAATACTTTATCAAGGAGAAGAAGGGTGTGGAAGGCACTGCAGAACGGATCCATCAAAGCACACCTACCTCCACTGCCGTCCATGAAATGGCTGATGCACCTGCGAAGACGCCCAGTCCTATAGACAGGACCGGACCAGCGAGTGGTCCGTGACGGGAGAAGATGCATAGTCCAAAGGACACGACGGAGTGAGCAGGAGGTCCCTGTGAGAATGCGTGGCCTGTCGCCACTTTCAGAGCATGGGTAGAAAAAGACATGCATTGCGTGGCCTGATGCCACTTTTCGGAGCATGTGTAGAAAAGACATGCATTGCGTGGCCTGTCGCCACTTTCAGAGCATGTGTAGAAAAGACATGCATTGCTTGGCCTGTCGCCACTTTGCAACCTTTACAAAGAAGACATGTGGCCGGACGCCACATTACACAGGAAGCAAGAACCAAGGAAGAAGAGAACGTGGCATGTTGCCACATTTGAAAAGAAGAAAAGGAGTGGAGGGATAGGAGGGTAACAATCCTATCACAGAAAAGCAGACGACAACAGGTGCGCAGGAGAAGTCAACAAAAGGGGACAAGAAAGAGTACTCGTACCATCACCTGAGTGCACTTACTAATACAAGCCAGCCACCGGGCTGCGGTGACGTCACAGGATATAGTTCAGTGGGAGTACCAAACGTAAGCCGCCTACATGCGCGGACTGTGTATCTGCCCCATTCTTCACAGTGTGACCGTCCAGCCACCTGTCACCGGCTGCTTAAAGTAAAGGGCATCCCTGTTTTGCTTACACACATGCCGAATAAGAAGAGCTGCACCAAGTGTCCAACCAGTTTCATGACTGCAAAGATTCTCCAGTCACCCTCACTCCATGCAAGTCATCACCACCTGTCATACAAGTCATCTCATGGCAGCCACTTCATCAGTTGCCACGTGCATCACCACCATCCCTGGAGCATCAAATAACATGACTGGAGTCCTGTACAATTGCTATACAGAGTGACGATCCGAAGAACCAGTGACCATTTGTCTAACTGGTTTACATCCTGATCCTGGTGGCGAGAGCATGTTCTGACCAGGACACATCCACCCCTGACGTTGCACGAGTGACTAGGCGGTGGCTCCGAGGTAGTCTTGCGGCTGTCCAGATGCATGCACGTGCAGACCCAGTGCAGCCCATATGCAGTCCTGTGGCAACTCATCCAAGGGGCCTCCCCCATGCGTGAGAGATGGACTTTACTTTGCCCCACCGGTGGATTCCAGGAAGTAGCCAGGCCAGGCAACTGAAGCATCAACAGGTCACAGAATGTCAAGACTGTCTTCAAGGGATCAAGCAACATCATCGTCAGGTGTTTACAATGGACTCCACCTACGCTCCTGATGCACCTATGTTTGAACTATAAGACACCACTTGCCTCACAGCAAGAGTACGCTGGACCAACGAACATCACATAGGTGGACTGTCACTCAACTGACGCAAAGCTGAAAGGTCCGGACTTCATCAGCACTGTCTTCGTGTCCAGATGTACCTGGTTAAAGTATGGGTACGTGCCAAGATATCCGGGTGCTCTCAGCTGCACCTGTCCACCGCTGTCCTGCGAACTGCATCTCCGAACTGTGAGACTTCAGTTATTTTTAGTTGTCTTCTCATTCCTTCCCACAGGTTGGACTCTTGTTTGTTGTTTTTTTTGTTTTAATAACATTTGGGAGGAATGTTGTGTCCTGCTGGACACAGTCTAGTGTTTTTGCCAGCCACTCCCTCGAGGGCTGGCCCATACACCCACCCCACACCCATCCATCTCAGGCGTCACCGGTCAGGTGACCCTGCCAATAAAAGAGCTAGAGTGCACGTGCTCGTGGCCAGTTTGTAGTACCCCACTGAGGTGTCTGTGTCTATCCTTTACAACCATGCGGGCCTAGGGCCCACAATACCACAACAGGGTGGGACTTTATATCTATCTGCGGTTGAGTACTATCACTTTTTGTTTAATAAGTATTTTTTCAGACTTGGACACTAGTTCTGTGGTGGAGGCAGAAGCTTCACGTTGTTAAGACGAGGAAGATGGATGAGAAGGTAATGAAATTGTTTGATGCCCCAGGTATCTTTTATGGAAGAAAGGTTGTAAAAATGTGTTGTTTTAGCCATGCACATTAATGCAGGCAAGTGTGCTGCTTTCTTTCCCTGTATTTACCAGCTGCTTGCAACAGAGGTCCTTATGTACCTCATGAGTACAAACAGCTGAGTTCTTATTGTTAATTCTTCACCCAGTTACACACCTGGTGAAATTATTCATTCTTTCTGATTTTGGGGTCCAATTTAACACCAGATATTATACGTTAAAAGAGAGTGCGAAATTCAGTCACAACCATTTACCACACATGTGATTTCAGTTTTACTGAATGCTAAATCTACAGTTTACATGCTTTACACCTGATTTTACCACACAAACAAATCAGCTATTACTTGGGGAAATGTGCGCAGGGAAGACTTGTAGTCGCAGTGCAGTTTGCGTTGAACTTTGAATATCAAATGGGTTTAAATTCTGAGTGAGGCACTAGTTACGAATTACCTATTACATAGTGGACTCTCATGGTCGCACTTGTAATCTCCCAGGGTTACCTGCGCCCCCAGGCCATAGTATTTTCCAGGTCCTTAGTAATGAGCTCAGTATGTATCAGGAAATTCATACTGAGCGGCTACACCAAGGCCAGATGTAAATAGGTTTAGGTTTGCTATTACCTAATAGCGAATTTTTGTGATTCGCTATTAGGTAATAACAAACAGCGATGTACTAATTTGTCTTTGACACATTTTGCGATTCCTAGTGGGTCGCAATTAGACCAACCTCATTAATATTCATGAGGTAGGTCTCGGTTTGAGACCCATTCGGAATCGCTAAAATCATAGGGATGGCGGCCTGCTGGGGTCAACAGACCACCAAGTCTGAGATTGCTTTTAAATAAAGCACTTTTAAAAAAAATGCAGCCTGTTTTCCTTTGAAAGGAGAACGAGATGTATTTCAAAAAGAAAAATGAAAAGTTTCCTTTTCACTTTTTAAGAGTAGACAATGGCCCTTGGGACCACTGCCTGCTCTTTAAAACATTTTTGCAACTACTCACAAAGGAGAAAGGGGCCGTTGGGGACCCTTTCCCATTTGCAAATGTGTTACCATTTACTTGAAGTAGGCAGTAAAATGCAAATGTTTTGCAACTGCATTTCGGTCGCAAAACATTCACACACACCACTACGAGTCGCTATTAGGAAGGGACGCCCTTAACGCCCCTTCCTAAAACGGAATCACAAACCCATTTTTCGATTCGGTAATAGGGTACTGAATCGCAAAATAGGCATTTGTACATAAAAAAGGCTTTTCTGCGATTCTGCAAATTAGGCAATTGGTGACAACAAAAAAGCTACATACATGAGGCCCCAAGTTCGGAGAGAAGTAGAACACTTCTCAATCCGGAAAACCGGGGAGAGTGGCTGCAGGCGATAATAGTGTTTCAAATTAAATGAGCACCATTGCCTTGTTTTTCATTTCACCTCTTAGGGACGGTTTTTTTCACAGATCTGTTTTGTTCCTTGGGTGAGATGCATCGTCCAATCGCAAATTGAAAAGGACCAATTAGTTCGAAGATGTGGCCTTTCCACATCGTAACATGGTGCGAGGAGAAGCATATGACAAACAAATGCTTTCATTCAACCATGCTCGCTCACGTTATAACCCCCTACAGTGAGTAACTGTAAAATAATATTTTTAATGTCAGTACAATATTAACCTCTGCAGATACAGAAGTGAGGGTGTATTGGATTTAGATGTACGCCAATTGTTCAATCATTTATTTTCATCTCGGAGGTTTTTTTTTTTTACCTCATGCACGCGTTTTATTATTTACCTCTCTTCAAGCTGCGATTGCAAGATTGTGTCAATTGATTTCTGTGAGTTTAATTGGAAATGCTCCCCAGAGTTCATTCACTGCGCTGCGAGACGTCAACTCTAACCTTTGATTTATATTGTTGCTCTTTTAGACCATTGTTTTACAGATGTTTTTAAACCTGTTACCCTACTTCTCATATAGAGTGTTTTTAAGCTCCAGATAGCTTTTCTTGGTTGTTGGAACAAGGATTCACTTGTTGGGTTGGAATTGTGACGTCTGCGAAACTTTCGGGAGTTGTTTCTTCTGCCTTGGTGGGCTTCGTGCAAACTCTTCACCTCCCATAGTTCAGGAACCCCATCGATCATGACATTATTGCAACAAATAAAACATTTGGCTAACGATGCATGCAGGAGTCATTTTGTGGCTTGGTTCCTAAAATAGTTTTTCAACTAAGTTTGACTTTTAAAAGTCCATTTGAGCTTTGTACTACATTTATTCTGTCAACGTGAGTTTGCCAGTAACATAGAATCAGTTGCGTCTTTCAAAAAGAAGGAATGTTGGCAGCAGCAATCACTGGTAAGAGTGGTGCACTATACAGTAGTAAGATTTACACCACAAACATGTTGCAGTTATTCGCAGTTATCCCAGATGAATGTGTCTAATACTGCACATATCTGTTGTCGGGTGTGATTGTCTCATTTGCTGGATGTGGCTTTCATGGCCTGAAATGTGTTGCCTTTAATTGATCCTACTCCAACTTGTACCTGCTCCTGTATGCGCTTCTAATGTTTTTTTACTGTGGGTTTCCCTACTGGAGATTTTAAGCTCCAGTTTCATTGTGTCCTTTTAAGTTAGCTGTTCCATTCCTACTAGAGCCTTCCTCGGCATGTAACTCTTGCTGCAGCGAATTTCATCTAATCCTACCCCTACCTTCTCTTAGATGTGCTTTCTCTTGTTTATACCTGTCCTTTATTAAATTTATTCAGTTGTGTCATTTGCTACATGTGCCTGCTTATGCTTGTCATCCCCCTTTGTGCACTTGTCATTGTACTCTATTGTGTCTATTCAGAGCCGTGCTCAAATATTCACGTGCCTCTTCCTGCTTGCATATGTATCTTCAATCCAGATTCAAATCTTTGAATGAATCTGACATTGGGTAATTAATCAAAGTGCATTTCATTGCATTATTTTCCAGCTTGTTCCTGTCATTCTTTTCAAGGTCCAGCCATATCACAGAAATCAGTAAACCAGAACATGAGCAATTTCACAAAGGAACTAAAACAATGGGAGACTATGAAGCCACAGTAAGTGCAAGAGTATCGTAATAGATTATAGTAGTCACAAAATATCATTCCTACACATGCATGATTCTCTCTGGGATCTAGTAGGTTCTCCTTGTGTTTATTCCTGAATATTTATGATTCTTTGTTTCTTTATAGTTTTATACTTATTTTTTGTTGCAATTACGCAGAAAACATGTCTGTGCTCTGTGGTTTCTCACTGTTTCGCCGAGATTACTATGAGCAATCATTTTATATCATTCTTACCTTTCATTTTGTTTAAATCAACCTTGTTATTCATGTTGTAAGGTGGGAAGAAGAGCATGAGACTTTACTTACACATTCAAAATAAAACCACTGCTCTTTTCTTTAAGTATCTAACTTTCAAATGAATATATGCATTAGAAAGTTGGTATCAGAATATATGAAGTGTGTAGCACACGGTGGTGTACAATTACAATAATAAATTAACGTGAACTAATCCATTATTACAAAGAAATTGAGAACTGTATGGTCTGCAGCCTCAATTAACTAATTTTCAAAATAAGGGGGTCCAAAGAATCTCATAAGGCAAAATGCATCTGTCACATTTTATTCCACATAGGAACATTTGCTTTTCTTCTCCCTTAATGTTTTATCCATGTCTTGTTAATACTCCTTTGAATTAGACACACATCTCTTTTTCTAAACAGTGTGGTATTTTTCTCATTCTGTCTCTAATTGTATATGTTGTTTTGTATTTAGACAAGAATCATGTAAAAGGTTCAACTGTAAGCTCAGCCATACTTATCAAATGTAAGCTACGTTTGCCTTTGTTTCCTCTCTGTCTATGAACTGATGAAGTGTTATTTTGTGGAAATGCATATATAGCATAGTAAGACATTTGCGTATGACCTCCGGAAAGGTTTGTGACATACCTACAGAACATAATAGTAATCATAATTTAAGAGCCCCAATAATTCTTGTTTTGAAACACCAGCCAGACAAGATTGATTAAAAATGTTTCAAATATTTTGTTTGGCTGCTCCTATAGTTATATTTTTGCTTGTATGTAAAACCTTCTCATCGTTTTAATTTTTTGCTAGACAATGCATGCCAACATTTATTGTGCACTTAATTTCAATTTAGTATGCATACTTTTGAAGTGGGAGAAACATGGCTTGAGATTGTAAAAACATATCAAGCTGTTTTTCCAAGTAAAATATAATAATTTATTGCAGAGCCATATCACAATTATTAGTCATTCATTGCAGCCCTTACTGACCTTCCTTTCTCTCCCTCCTTTTGTGGCTAGCTGCACCTCAGAGCTGGTGGTGTAAATCGCCCTTATCTCATGCTGAGAAAGTTTAGAGATGAGAGACACTGGTGGTAATTGTTAGACCTGGCCCCCTTGGTGTGGTTTCCACAGAAATTTTTCGCCTTCTGACCTCCTGTGTACCTGACTTGATTTTTGCTGGCCTTAGAATTCTAGGCACTTTACCACTGCTAACCAGTGCTAAAGTGCATGTGCTCTTTCCCTAAAACATGGTAGCATTGGCATATCCACAACTTGCAAATTTAATTTACTTATAAGTCCTAAGATAACTGCACTACATGTGCACAGGGCCTGTAAATTAAATGCTACTAATGGATCTGCAGCACTGATTGTGCCATCCACCCAAGTAGCCCTTTAAACATGTCTCAGGCCTGCCATTCCTAATCCTGGGAGTGCACTTTTAAACTGCCATTTCGACCTGGCAAGTTAACTCTCTTGCGAGGCCCAGACCCTCCTTTTTAATACTTATAGGTTACCCCTAATGTCGGCCCTGGACAGCCCCAAGGCCAGGATGCAGTGTACTTAAAAAGTTGGACAGCTACTCTTAAGTTTTACATGTACTGGTAGTGAAAAACTCATAAATTCATTTTTCATTCTGCACGGCCTATCTCTCCCATAGGTTTACATTGGTATTACCTTATTACATTTTATAAGTTAATTTTAAATTGGGAAAATATAGATATTTTGAGTTTGGTGTCTCTGGACTCACAATTAAAATCACAACTTATGGTAAAGTTGGGTTTTAAGTTGTATATCTGAAAATGCCACTTTTAGAAAGTTACCATTTTCTAACTATATCTATTCTGTGCCTCTGCCTGTCCCTGAACATTCGTATGGGGTGGGTGACAGCTGGGCTTTGTGCATTTCCTCTAGACAGCCACACACAAGGAGAGCTTAGGTGGACATCATGGGTCATTCACATCCTGATGGGACATCACCCGGCTGATGGACCATCCTGGGCAGGATGGGAGGGAGGAGCTGACACTTGCACCTGAATAGGTCTCTGCTGGTCCCCACACAAAGGGCTGCATACCCCACTGTAGTGAGTCTGGAGACAGAACAGGAAGGGCAGGGACCTTGTGCACTTCAAAGGTATCTCTTTAAAGTCTCTCCCACTTCAAAGGCACAAGTGGGTATAAGTACTGGACCCATGACACCACCAACTCAGTATACTTCTGGAATACCTATTACAAAAGACAGCAGCAGTCGAGTAATGCAATCAGCACTTAAACCTCCTTCAAACTATTGTTAGTAAGTGGAAATAATTATTTCATGTGCTACGACAGACAGCACTTCCGCTGCAAAGAAGTGCAATAAAGTACATTGCCAAAAGCAATGATACACATCACATACAACATATGTCTAGAGCACAAATCAATTTGAACTAGTATGGTCACAACTTTAGGTAGAAAACAGTATTTTATTTAGCCTGGCAAGTAGCAAAAATTGGGCAATACAGGTACAATCTTGCACTGTTCAATAAATATCACATAGGAGAGATGAGCATAAATTGAACAAGCTGCAATGCAAAACAAGTGTGGCCCTAACACACTATGCTACTATCCCAATGGACCCACAAAATGCAAGTTAATCCAAGAACAGCCAGCACAGGTAGCACATATATCGTCCTTGACTTTCTTCCTCAGGGCTGTAGAAGCAAAAAAGAATTTACATCCTGATGTTGCTGCATACCTAGCCTTAATGAAGAGTGCACAGCTTTGACGGATTGGAGAGGCTCAGGTCATTGAGACTCAGATCCTACCATATTCTGCCAGAAACAGCCTGCCTTGAAAGAGAGTCAGCCTGCCAAACATCTCCCCACCTCACTGTTTGATCGCACTGTTCCATGAACTATTGAGGGAGGCATGGAACGCGCTACAGCATGGTCTGAGGAACCAGCTGGACAAGCACCACGGAGCAAGCACCGCTTGATGTTTGAATTACGCTCAGGGTTTCCCAGTAACACCGGGACTGGTGCGGCAGTTGGAGCTATGATGAGGCCCCCCGGGCGGAAACCATGAATATTGTACTTACCGTGGAGACTGAGCAACATGGCCGATGCCCGGTGGAGCTGTTTAGACAGCTATAGAGGAGTTAGGCTCTGGTTCAACCCCTCGGCCGTCACCTACCCAGCCGGACATTGGACATAGTTTTTCTTCGTCTCCCGTTGTGTTTCCTTCCTCCACCGCCTCCTCCCTCCGTGATCCTGTGGCTACCTCCCTTCCTAGTTTATACGTTAATATCTCTTGTTACTGTGTAATCACTGTTTTTCTCCTTACGTTTATTCTTGGCTCCTGTAACTGATGTAATTTTGTAACCTGTAACTCGCTGATCCTCATGTAAAGCCGCGGTGCCAGAGCAACTTTGACTGATGCCCGGTGGAGCTGTCATATGCAGCTATAGAGGAGTTTGGCTCTGGTTCACCCCTCGGCCGGCACCTACCCAGCCGGACATCGGACATCGTTTTCCTCGCCTCACCGTTGTGTTTTTCCTACCTGCATTCCCTACCCCCGTTTACCATTCCCCCTCTACCTCTTCACTCCCCATATGACGTGTGTACGTGATAATAATCTCACATTATTGTGTAATCTCATGTTTTTTTGTTTTTTTTCTCCTATGTCTATACTTGTCTATATAATTATGGAACCTGTAACTCACTGATCCTCATGTAAAGCGCTCTGATACCTCCGGGTCTAGCCAGCGCTATATAAAACTTTGCAAATAAACAAATAAATAAATAAATAAATACAAATTGCATGGATATATAATCACCTCCAAGTTCATACACGTAAAAGTGCACCAATGTACCAAAGAGTTGGTTGCAAGTGTATATGACCACCCAGAAGGGAAAATGTTGCCAACATTGTGCACCACGTTGACCATAAAGATCCCAGAAAGTGAAGAAGGACATCCAATCAGTGAGAGAACTGCAGATAGAACTGATTCTCTGGCAAGATAAACATAAAAGCCCATAACAATCACCAAAACAAAGAAAACCATAAAACGTGCAAAGCAACAAAAGAAAAGATGACAAAATGTGGCCTTCACCAAGTCAAGAAAGAAGACAAAAGAAAACAAATTCAAGACAAAGTATATTTAAGTTACCTACTGACGCGTATCACCAAAGACTACAAACACGTGGTAATATCATCAGTTAGCTTGCCAAAAGTGTATCTATCTATACAAGAAGAAAAGGAAGAGTAAGGTGGAGACCACATTATGCTATTATCATCTCCTTAAACTAATAGAAAATCAAACCAAAGAAAATATGAACAACTTACTACATATAATCACAGTAATTGTTGTTAAGGTACTACGCAACACTTGTGAGAACTTGAAGTCAGGCAGCGGTCCTCCACAGCATACTACGCAAGTAAAAATCACTAAAGCAAAATCATTCAGGCACCCTTTTGATAAGGGGTGATCACAGAAGACACAAGCATGAAGAGAATATATGTTGAGACTGCCATAGTATACCAATACACATAATAAAAAAAACATTAGATGAGTTGTTAAATCACTCATGTCTATCATAAATAGCAAAGAATCCAATATGGCTATTAGGAAAGGTAGGAGGAATGGATAGGCATCTCTTATTAAAGTGTCTAAAAATTAAAGTGCCCTGGCAATAATTATCAGGCAAATGAAATGAAATGGGGGCAGTTAAAAAGCCAGCGCGAAAACTTAGATATGGAAATATTGCAGAATGTGCATACTCATTCGTGTGAAATAATTTGCCCGATCTGTGTGTGGGCAATTGCCATCTTGGACCAAAAAGGAGTCGTGCCCGCAACATCACAGACACTTGTCCAACAAAATATTGAAGGAAACGTAACGGTCAAGGACTTGCAGGCTTGCTTCCTGTTCTGAAGTCTCAGGGACATCAAAGACTTACAGCAACCCTTGTAAAGCCTCTGGACTCTCTCAACTGTGAGTCTGCCCTGCCAAGTGTTGCAAATCTAGTCCTGGGCCCTTGGAAGTGGGTTTTCTGGCTGTTTTTCTGCAAAATCCACTCATCGCTGTTGTTGCGCCGGTTGGAACCGATGCATCTGTCCTCGACACTGACAAATTGCGTCTGCCGCTGAGGACCAGAAAATTGCATTGCCAGCTGTGTGATTCAAATATGGCTCTTTGCCTTTTTGCAAGAGTAGTTTGCTGATGATGCATCACCGACTGCGTGCATCCAACCAGATTGACAGCGACGCCTCACCTCCTCTGCTCCTTGAATCAGGTCTTCAACAACGATGCATCCTCCATCCAAAAGTACTCTTTCAGCGGGACAAGGTTGATCCCTGTATCCGGCCCGCACTCCATCGAGGTCGGCCTGAACTTTTGGGATTTACACCGATCAAGTGTGACCAGATGTTCCGGTTGGCGCTTTTTGCTTTTAAGCACTGTATTTCAATTTAATCTTTAAAAATTCATAACTCTGGTTCTACTTATTGAATTTTTGTTAGTTTTGGACTTGTTTTGTTCATGAAATTAAGGTCTATGTTCCTAACCTGGTGTGGATTGTTTTTGTGTGGTGTTTTCACTTTTTACAGTATTAAGTGTTGCACAAATACTTTACACATTGCCTCTTAAGTTAAGCCTGACTGCTCTGTGCCAAGCTACCAGAGGGTTAGCACAGGTTAATTTAGGGTGTGTATCTGACTTACCCTGACTAGAATTATGGTCCCTACTTGGACAGATGCATACCTCTGCCAACTAGAAACCCAATTTCTAACACTAACAAAGTTAGTTTTGATAGAATGTTAGAACCTGGCTCAAATGTAAAAGCTAATATGCATGACAGTAGCAAGAAGTACATGCAGGCCTTAGTATAAATGTGACCAATGTTGCTGCCTTTAAAGAGCTTGGCTCTAGCAGCACATGATTGGAATCCAATTTAGGTGGAAGGGTGATTTTATTTAATAAGTTCCAGGGGAGCAGTAATTACTTATGGCTTATGTGTTCCCAAAGTGCAAAGGCATGAAAGGTTTTGAGTAGTGTGGTTATTTTCCCAAAATCAAAAACCTAGACCTATATCACTGTATATTGCTTTTGATTTGTGATGTCTGCTGTTCCTTCATTATCTTGGAAAAGTGCCTATTGCTATCTATGCATTTTGTATGATGAAAATACATTTTGTATGATGAAAATACATAAAAATGGGTTCTCAGTTCTGGCTAAGCTAGTGCACTTGTACACAATATGGACCTAGGTCGGCATCGCTCAACTTTTTTGCTTCCCATCACCAGCAGTTATACAGAATTAGGGGCTGATTTACGCCTTGGTAGATGGATCCATCAGGGTGGGTGAGGACAATACATCTACTACCACAATGTACTATTGTCCACCAAATTTAGAGATGTCAGCTGTCCCATCCAACAACCCTGTATGATGATGGAAACCACCATCACAGCAGTTCCCATCACTGTAAAGATCAGCCACCATTAATTTTGGCTGCCATCCACCAAACCTTTAACTTTTTTTGTTTTTTTAAAAACATATCCCCACTTTGGTAGTTTGTTTTTGAAAAACAAAAAACTAATGACTCCTACATCCTGGAAGCTTTCTCCCAGTGTGTGGAGTATTTTTTGTTTTGTCTCTTCCTTACCATCCATTTATTCTGGCAGTGACAGACAGAAAAAAACAACATCTCACTGACCACCCTAAATAGGGCTGAGGATGTAATGCCCTTCCTCCAACTGGCCCTACTCTGTTGGAATGTCTGAAGATGCTTTCAAAGGACAGAGCCAATGGGGACTCCTTTAACAGAAAGCTTATGTTACGCCTGCCTCTAAACGAGGAACATGGACAAAGAGTTTAGCAGATAGGCCACTCAATTGCGTTTGTTAGGAAGGATCCTGGTCTCCCAACTCTAACTCGCCCCTGAGTGTAGTTCAAGAATGTTTAAAAAGGTGTGTGGAAGGGGAGGGCAAAGTGCTTTCTTGAATGTATGCCTGTGATCTAATGGGGGAAGTGAGGTGTCTGTTCCATATGATTTAATGCACGTTCCAGTATAATTGCTCTTGATCTTGAGGAAGTGTATTGAATTTTTGATACCGTTTAAAGTCTATTTTGAAACTTCCATGTAGAGAATACGATGATTGATACCAGATGATAACTTTTGTGCCTGCACATTACGTCAATGTCATGTTTCCAGCTGTGAATATGATTCTGCATTAGAAATATTGATCAGTTAATAGGGTATAATGGAACAGATGAAATGCACGTTGACTTCCCTTTAAGGGGTAAATCAGTGCGCTTTTTTCCCAAAAATATCTGTGGTCGAATGTAGTGTGTGATTGATTCTGACACTTCCATCCTACTGTGAGCTAAATATTTTTCATCGTTATTGAAATATTGACAGCATAATGCAACTTCATTTTAAAGCAATTTTATATTCCAAACCACATAAGCAAAATAAATGGACAGAAATGGAGATAGTGAGATTTTTGTATGAAGGAAATTACATACACAAATTAGGACATTTATGAGATTTCGGGAATGTAGAAAATTAAAACAAATAATGTTCACTTGAATTTATATGGTGGGAACCCACATTGGTAACCCTTTTCTTACTGATACCATAAAAGTTGTGGAAACACCACGTATAAGCTTGGTCACAGTTCGTCTTCTGCTGAAAGCCCAATGTCTGTTATCAGACTAGGACCTTAACATTCATCTAGTGATGATCACAGTATATAGCAGATCAAATGGTAATAACTGTAATCTTTTCTTTTAATCTGCTGTAATAAATTACAACAAAGTGCAGCAACATAAAAATATAGCTCTGCTATCAAAGCATTTTCTTAAACGAAAAGTAGACAAATGTGTAGCAAATCATTTGTTTTAACATCCCAGGGAAGTTTTGAAGCACCAAAAAATTGGTAGTTTGATACGTTATGCAGCATAAGAACGCATTATTTTGAATTTATTTTTTATTATTTCCACAAGTTTGTACAATGTAATAAAACAAAATTCTAATATTGTTGGCTTTGAAATAAAAATACACATATTAAAACTACTTTATTTAATGTATCATGGCTCTCTTAAATAACACATGTGAGAAAGTGAATTATTAATCAGGGTGGACGGTAGTCCACAAAAGTAATGAGGTCGCTCACTATCTTGCTACGTCCAAGTAAAGGTTTCAGTAAATTCAACCAGAGCTCCACTCCTGACAGTTACCACACAGAGTAGACAAGCTTAACTTAATAAAAAATGTGTAAAGCATTTAGTAGTACCAAAATAGTTAAAAGGTTAAGTCAATGATTACTTTTTTCGGTTTCCAACTAAAAACCATAAAAGTATACTATACTTTTAGAAAAGGCAAGAACATCAAATACATTTTGAAAAAATAAAAATTGCAAATTTAAATGTAGGAATTAATTGATATACAAGAAATTAAAAAAAATCCAAATTAGGTAGAAAAATCCTAAAACATTATTAAAAATTGAGTAAAATCCCTTAGCATTCGGCAATTTTACAAATCACCTGACAATTCTCGAGTTTATATAGCCTGCCCAGGGCACACAACTCTAATGTTGTTGGTTGCTGGAGGAACAATATTATCAGTCTACAGTGCATTAAATTAAGCTTCCTAATAGGGGCTAGATGTAAAAGCATGAAACAAACAGAATACAGTTAAAACAGAAGAGCAAATTCGAATATGTACCCAGTGCATTAATGAGTAATGGTAAAATACAATGTCATGCATACAAAACCAGCAAAATTGCTGAGGTATTTAGTATACCAGAGAGGTAGTCGGGCATACCAAGAGGAAAGCCTTCCCTATCTGGAGCCCACAATTTTCCCAAATGTGTGTCTCTTTGGGTCGGAGTGAACAATTGTAAATTCTGGACCTCAGAATAAAGTAAACGTATGCCAGCAAGCCCTGTCATCAGTTGCTTCACGCTGTAGCCATGCCCTAGCAATACCCAGTCTGACCACGGTGATCTTCTAGAAATAAATCTGCACCAGATTGTCTCAAATAGAGGCCGAATGTCCCAACATAATTGGCCCAGATCCTAAACAGCGTTCCCTTATAAGAAACTGTTTAGTCTATAGAAAACTGAAATCCAGTATGGTCAAGTGGCAAAAATGTGAGTAGCATCAGCCCCTGGCATCAAACACCTAAAGCAGTCAGAGCATGGCCGGAGGTCCGTTTTGAACAATCTATAGTGTGTATAAATAGATATAAAACAATGTCTTAAAAAATGGACCTTCAGCCAAGAAACATTGAGTATGCCTAGAGCCAATTGAACACTAAGGGCCCGATTCTAATCTCGCTAGGTAAGCCCTCCGTACGACTCGCATCCGGAGGGCTTTCCGAGCGAGATGTGCTCTGGGAGTTCGAACCATGGGGTGGTGTGCACCCCATGGTGCCCCCCACACTGTGCATGCCTGGATCAGGGGGACCCATGGGCACACCCCCGTGACAGATTCGGAGGGCCCCGGGTGAAGGGGGGCCTGCTACGGGCCCCCGAACTACGCTTCCAACAGCCGTTTCGTCTCGCTGAGACCAAGGCAAAGTGGCTGTCTGAATCGTGCATTGTACTCGCTCGGTCGGAATTCGGCTCCATAGCGCTGCACGATTCGGCTACGAACAAGTCATACGGACAGGTTCGGGTCCCGGAAACGATTTAGTTGGCGCGTACGCGATCTTCGCATTGTACTTGGGTGTTCGGACCTGTGTACAATTCGGTCGGAAACAAGAGCTACGAATCAGGTCCAGAAAAGCCAAATCCGATTCGGAGGCCTTCCGAACGACATCGGAATCGGGCCTTACGATGGATATCCCCTTTGGTCACAGGTGATCCTAAATTCTTAGTCCACTTCTCTGCCAGCTGTTGTAAGTGTTGTGAGTTGGGACCGAAAAGGAGAAAAATATTGTACAGAGAGCCAATTGCCCGTTGTCTAGGTAGGTGATAAACTTGCTCCAGAAATGGGTTGGGGCACATAGAAAGATCCTTGGTGGTATCAAAAAAAGCCCTGTCGACTTTCCCCATGCTGGCTCTGAATTTCCTCTAAAGGATGAAACACACCATCAGTAAATCGTTGCTTAATGTTGATCTGGTGCAAAAAATGGAGATACCCCTCTTGCAATACTACAGGTAAATTGGGATTGCGGCAAAATAAGCTAATCGTATTGAAGGCAGAGATTCCACAGTATGTTTTAATTGCATCCCAAACCCTATGAAACACCTCCAGTGTCTTAAATTCTGTGCATCTGAAGTAAATATGTCAAGCAAACCTGTTGCTTGAGGTGGTGCTTTACTGAAAACCCAGTACTCTGGAAATAGATTGGACAGCAGCCATTCAGTTCTCCCCATGACAACCCTGAGACAAAGCCCAAAAGAAGAGAGAAAGTACAACCACAAGAAAGGAAGAGCCATGCCGCCCATTTTGCAAGGAAGTTGCAGATAGCGAATAACACAACGCGGTTTGTTACACCCTCAAATAATTCCCTGACAACCGGTCTCCACCATTTTAAAGTACTTTTTAGTAAGATGTAATGGAATGGACTGAAAAAAATAAAAAAAACGTGGAAGAAAAAGCATTAAAAGTTTGCAGCTGTCAATCAGGCCTACCGAAGTTTGTCCCATTGCTGATATAATGTCATTAATTCATTATATAACCACATGTATTTGCACTCAATCACATTCTCTGTGCATGCTGTAACGCAGACCCCCCAGGTAGGTGGCTTCCCTCACATTACGAGGGTTGTACAGGAACATTGCAGAGCTGGGTACAATTTGAATTTTAGCAATATTCAGTTTATTACCTGACACTGT
The DNA here is from genome assembly GCA_963921515.1 of Calotriton arnoldi. Lineage (NCBI taxonomy): Eukaryota > Metazoa > Chordata > Amphibia > Caudata > Salamandridae > Calotriton > Calotriton arnoldi. The sequence continues at coordinate 65,171 of CAWUFW010020730.1, read as the reverse complement.
GGCGAAATCAGCCGCCACAGCCTCAATCCCAGTTAAAGCCTGATCAGGAGATAACGAAAATATGGCAATATTGCCCACTTAGGCCAACACCTTAGTGGTATACGGTCTTAGATGTAAAGGAGGAGACTTCAATCTCTGAATAAAGGGCTCTAAATATAGTGCAAACAGCAGAGACAGAAGGGGGCAGCCCTGCAGGTTACCCCGCTGGAATGCAATGCTGTCCGATATCTGCTCCATGCTTACAATTTTAGCAGATAAAGAGGTGTAGAGACTTTTAACCACCCAAATAAACTTTAGTCCCAGGCCCATTTTTAACTAAACCTCCCAGAGAAAGCCCCAGGCCACCCAGTCAAAAGCAGTTTCAGCATCAAGTTGGATCAATCCCGTAGATTTTAGTGTTCTTGTTTGGTGGAGAAATTTGATGGTAGGACCAAAAATTTGGCAGATCTTTATCCCTCTTTGAAAAAAATTGAATTGTATGCTACTCCCCAGAATGCAATCACTGGAAGATTTGAGAGTTAAACAGCTCTTCGAATCTAGGAACCAGAATATCGGCGAATGTTTTGTGGAACTCAAGAGGAACAGAGTCTGGGCCAGATGCTTTACCCGAGGCAAGCTCCATCCGTGCTTTTATAATATCTCTGTATTTAATAGGGCCTTCTAGCATATGAATGACTAGAAGTTAAGATTGTAAGCTTATCCCTTCCAGAAACCCTGCTTTAGCTGCTGATGAGGGTGGGCTCTCCTCCTGATAAAGTGCTACATAAAATTCTCGAAAGACAGAAAGAATCATGGCTTGGCCATGGCGCACTTGACCAGACGAATCACAAATGGAAACTATCACATTCTTTGTTTGTTTGTCCCTAATCTGAAAAGAGAGAACCCATCCCATTTCCTTGCTGTTCTCAAAGCAAAGGGCCTGTTTTGTGCAACATCTCTGAAAGGCTGTATCCCAAATCTCTTTCTGAAGAGTCATGGGGGGCGACAATGAATTGGTCCAACGCTTGTTCTGCCTCCTGGACAGAGCCTGCTACCAGTTGTTTGAGTATTCCAGTTCCAGAGTTAGCAGATTTGCACATTCCTGTTCTGCCTTATGTCCTGCTCGATGGTATAGCTGAGAGTCTGGCCACGGATAACCGCTTTCATCATATCCCAGGTGACTGTTGGAGCAGCCGAATTTTGATTATACAGAAAGTAGTCCTCCAAGGAGGCCAGCATAAAATTCAAATATCACTTATCTAACAGCAGTTTACGGTCAAATGACCACCTTGGAGGAGAAGTGGTACCCTCACTCGAATTTAGTGGGATAAATAAGGACAGAGTTGTGATTATGCACAGATTCAGCTTAATGGAAAGGAGTGGGGCAAGGGTGCCGCTGACAAAATTCATGTCAATCCTCGAACGCAACGTATGTGCCACAGAGTAAAATGAAAAAACCCTGTGTCATCCCACGGGAAGAGCTCCATGCATCAATAAGGGCATGAGACCGTACCACCTCTTTCAGAGCTGCTTTAGATCTCTTCATATGGGCCGCAGCCGATAGCCATGAAGAGGTGTCAATGCATGGGAGGAATGGCAAATTGAAATCTCCACAAACTACAAACTAGGACTGCCATTGGTTCAATTCCAGTAATAAAAGATTGAAAAGCGAATGATCATCATTATTGGGTGCATACATCCCGCACAGCGTCAACCTAAAATTATCCTTCGCTATATCAGCAATAGCTCATCTGCCCACATTATCAGTTTCAGACCTATAAACTTTCCAATCTTGGTCCCTAGCTAATAAGGCCACCCCTCGTTTAGCACCATCACCACCTGACACCGCAATATATTGTACCACCGGATGTTCAGATTTCTGGACTCACTCTTAAATAAATGTATGTGTCTCTTGAATCCAGAGCAGGGTCAGTTTAGAAGAAGGAGTTCCTCATACACCTGTTGGCACTTAGCGGCCGTTCTTAAGCCGTTAATATTCTAACTAAGTACATGTAGAGCCCCAGTACTAATGCTGCTGCCATACCCCATTTTCAAACATTACAGACAGCATACACTGCATGACACTGCCAACATCAATCCCGTTTGATGCTTTTCCATTATCTACCCTTTTTACTGCACCCCAACCTAGCACCACAAAAAAGAAAGCAATTCCATCACCATCTTCTATTTAAAAAACCAACCCCCCACCACCCATCCCATCCACTCACCCATCCCATTGCCTATCCTGGGTTCCCACGAGAAGCCAGGACTTTCAAAACACCTACCCTCCACTCCCAAGCTCACAAAAAGACATCCCAAAAAATCTTTAGCTCATTTGTTAGCCTTGCTTCCTCCCTTCACCCAATTACCTCCCAGTGGCTTCTGCTGCTGGCATGAAGGAGCCTCCCTACCGTCCCACCCAACCAAACACAGAGGGATCCCTGAACAGGAAAGAAAGGCAACTGACCCACCCACCCAAGCACAAGAAGCCATTCTAGAAAAGAAGAAAAAAGGTCAATGAACTTCACACAGACTCCTTGCTGGTCATGCCATCCCTTAATAATGGGCTGGACTTTGACCACTGCTCCATCAAGTGCTTGGCCTGAGCATCATCATTACAGAAACTAATCCTTTAAAAAAAAAAAAAATTGAGTTTTATATAGCGCAAACTTGACCCGAAGGTAACAGAGCGCTTTACAAGAGCACCAGTTTCGTTACAGATGGACACATTTATTTTGTTAGGCACGGGGAGATTCATTGATTTGCCCAGAATCACAGGATGTTGAGCGTCGTTGCCGAGACTCGAACCCGGTTCCCCAGCTTCGAGGTCGACCGCTTTGGCCGTAAGGCTACATCCTTCCCCGGTAGGTAATCTTCAGTGTGGCAGGCTCTAGCAAAAATACTGTTGCCCCAGCATCTGGAGCCGCGGAATGAACTTATGTAATTGCCACCTGCAAGCCACTGTTTCTTTGCATAAATCTGACCTTACAAACAACTCAATACCAAGTTCCCTAAGTGAGACTCAAGGGCGGGCTGCTTGATAAATGAGCTGGCATAGAATGAAATTGCCAACATAAATCAGAATGGCCCACAGGTATTGAGACCCTCGACCCCCACGGCTGGCAGTTTTGCAAAATGGAAATCTGTGTGCCCTCTGAATAGCACTGTCTAAATCCCAGTCTGCAATCTGTGGAAATGCAGCTTGAAATAATGAGATGACGAAGGATGGACTGTCTTCTCCTGTCATGCCTTCTGGTACCCCCAAAACCCACAAATTATTCCTGCGCAGGCAATTTTACATATCTTCCACACGTGATGTCAGCAGAGCAAGGTTGGAGCTCTGATGTTCAATCTGAGCATGATTATCCTGGTTTTGCACCACCAAGTTGACCTGTTTCTCTTTGACTACCGTCACCTGGCGTCTGCAGAATGTCCATATTCCTTTACAACTTGCAAAGGACTGCTTGCGTCTTCTAATGAGCTATTTTTAAGGCAAGATTATCCTCGCAGTTCTCATCTGTGAAAGTTTGCATGAGCTCGTAAAGTTCTGACAGAGATGGTTCAGATTGGGTAGTCCTGCACGTTTTTGTCCACATGCCAGGCCTATCCTCTGCTCCTATTGCTGTCTATGCTCTTCACCCCACCTTTTAAAATTTGTAACACTGTTTCAGGGGACTTTTGGAGTTGTTCACTTGTAGGTGTGAGCTGATCTCCTTCTGAATCCAATAATAGCTCTTTCTCTTTGCCGGTCCAATCTGTGTCCAAGGTGCTACCTTCAAAAACCTGTGACAACAGCTCCTCCACCTGCCAAGTCGAAAGTGTGGCAGGGGTACAGGAAACACTGACTGTCCCCGGACCTGCAGTCTGCCCGGCCATGTCAATCGGGCACTGTCAGTAACCATGTGATGAGGCTTCTCACTCTGTGTGAGGTGGCTCCTGGTCATCGGCGTCGCATTCCCCACCTCGCCCTCTGATTGATTGCTGGCCTCTGAGAGAGAAAATAAGCCCTCAAGAGTCTCATGAAGTTCCTGTGAGGTGCCACAAGCACTTGCTGACTGCCAGTACTTGATCCATCTTTCCCGGAGTCAACATTCTTGGCATGCCCAGCTAGCAAAGTCCCCTCAGCAGTCGTCCCTGCATGGCCAGGTGGGTGCCCAGAGGGTTGGCTTTCGTGAGAAAGTTGGACCCTGCTGCCATAGAGTCCAATACCGATGCATCATTGCCCACGCAGCTAGCACCACCACAGATTGACTGTCTATGCAACAAATCATCAGTGGCTCATTAGTGGCCATGCTACCAATGGGGTTGTCAGAAGTAGCTTCATAACATGTGGAGTGATGTGATACTCCATCCGTCAGTCGCACAGCCAATTCAGGAAATATTCAAAAGACTCCATCATGAGTTAAATAATCCATTTTAATCTATTTGAATACATGTTTAATTTCAGAGTTTCTCTTTACTTTCTCCATTCACATAAAGGTGTTAGGCTGTTTGAAACATCAAAGTTCAGGAGAGGAAGTCCATTTTGCGTATTGAGAACTGCTAAAAAGTCTTTGTTTAAGAACTTAAGATTCATAAACATTGTTTACATTTGATGTACAACTGACATTTGACATATGCCATTTCATAAAATCTTTGGATATTGTTCTGAAATACAACATGCAAATTTCTTGGTTAATGTAGATAGGGTAGGTGTTTAATGAAGGGCACGCAATTGTGTGTGGGACTCGTATTTCTTTCAGGTTTGGTGTTGAATTGGCAATCAGAATCACATGGTTAGAAGGCACATAAGGGGGTTGGTGTAATTGGGATCAGTTGGCTGTTTGTGCACTCGTATGATGGTGAGATGAGGAGTAGATGAGCTGGTTTAACTGCTAAGAACAGTATTTGGTTTTTGCAGGTACTGATTATTATCAGTGTTTAGGGGAAGTCATCATGTTATGGGGGTTTAGTCTGCCATACACTGGGTGGCATGAAGTTACACAGGGGAAGCATTTTGTTTATTCACGTTTGTTTAGGTTTCATTTACAAGGTTTGCTAAGGGAGTGGTTGGGCTTTATGAGGTACGGGGGTTCATGAATTATTGTTCACACTAAGCATGCATGGATTACAGTTTGAATAATGGTTCGAGACATTACAGATCATGCTTTATGTCTAATGTCGCAAAATATTAACAGTGGTTTTATATTTGAATTCATCACTGCCACTAACAAAGGGCTGTCCACCCCAAAATGCATTAGGTTAAAGCGAATACAGCTGCCCAGGATGAATTTTGTTTTCCCACGTGCTACAGAAAAAGGCCCAGATAGGCATAGCTATAGCATTTGAAACAATTGGGAAACATGCAGCCTTTTATGTGAATGGAGAAAGTAAAGAGAAACTATGAAATGAAACATGGATTTAACTGGATTAAATGGATTATTAACTCATGATGGAGTCTTTGGAATGTTTCTTGAATTGGCTGTGCGACTGGTGGATGGAGCATCACGTCACTCCACATGTTATGAAGTTACTCATTCGTGTTGTTGGGGCAGGGCACAACGCCAGCCTCCCCGCAAACATCTGTGCCTATGAGCATGATGTAAAAATGGACGGTTGAACTTAAAGGTGTGCATTCTGTCACTTAACATGGATGTTGTCAGAAGTATCCCATCACTACGCGAGCCACTATCCAAACCAGAGCAGCACTTGTTGACATGATCTCCTTCTCTCGTATAGTATCGAGAATGGTGTAGTCTGAGATGGGCTTCTGCGAGGCTGGTGGATTACCACCTTTACCATGCTTAGTGGAGCTGAGGTGTTTTATTTTGCATTTTGGGGCCCATGAGAGATTCCTTGTCTAGGACACTCTCCTTATCCCTCTCATAACCACTAGCACAGAGCCCCACTGCTTTCAGCTCCTTACCGGTCTCCTGGTGTGGTATAGGAGTATGTGCTCTTCTTGCTGTTGACCCTAATGTCAGTCCCACTCTCTTGGCACATACCGCATCCTCTGACTGACCTGCCATGCAGAAATCTTGAATCAGCATTTTTAGAGTCCAAACTGCAGTCGCCAATGCAGTAGCTTCCTGCAGCCAATGAGCAAGACAGTGCCGAATTCCAAACAGCCCAAGCAGCCCAAGGCGCCCAACCCACCAAAGCTGAAGCCCAATTATCAGCTTCTAAACCTTGAATGAACCAGGAAGTCCAGAGGGCACATCAGGCTGAACCACCTTGTCTTGCCTCCTCTCTGCACTGCTGCCAAACTCGCTGCATGACATCCTCCTCCTACAGAAAGGTAAATAGGTGTGTGTGCCCACTGCTGCTATCTCGACTCCGTTACCTGCATAACTCTGGCCTCTGCAACCTTCTTTGAGCTCGGATCCATGCCAGTCCAAGAACACTGCCAACAGAGCTGCCACTATTAACGTGCAGCATGTCGCACAGCTTTATCCTTTAGCTGCCGCCTCTGAGGCCGGGCCTGGTGGTCAGTATTTTGCAGTTCTGCCTGGTGCAATGACATGTGCCACACAGCCACGTCTGCAGATCTCTAAACATTCCTTACAAGCATGCTTGCTTGTCCCGTCTCTGCCACATCCTTGGGTCAGGTCAGCTGGCTGACTGGGAGGAGAGCAGTGGGGAGAGCTTAACTGCTTCAGCTACACAGTTCCATCTTGCTGCACATTTTCTCTCTCTTTCATACATCTTTCAGAAAAATAGGATAGGCATAGTGTTTTGCATAGAGAGACCATCACATTGAAAAAGTACCAGCATACTTGACAGTCGTTCTGTTTTGGGAATGTTATCAACCCTGTGAAACCTGCCCCCCCAAAGTCCCAAAACCTTCTCCCACACTCAAACCCATCCCTTCCACTTCCCACTCCACCCCTGAAAAACAGATTCCCCACCCCCTTGACCCCATCCCAAAAAAGGGAAAAAAAAGAAACCTCTGAAACCCAACCCCAAAGACCCCAAACCCATCACCCTCACCAAGGACAAACTCACCCCTTCCTAAACCTCTGCCCCCCCTCCCCAAGTACCATCTTCAAGGTGCCTACTATACCCAATAGATGGCCCTTTGTGAGGAGGTTCCCTGGCAGTGTCAAAAAGAAGGGCACGTTTGGTGGCACAACCTTGTGCTGTGACATAGAGTGCCTCCATGGACTGGCCATTGGCCTTTGTTTATACTGTGACATACTGTCAATAAAATATTTTCTTACTTTTGAAGACATTGGTCCTGCCATTACTTTTCTGCCTATTTGACGATCTTGTATAGTTAGTGATGTGTGAGTACAGTTGTGTTTCTTTCATTCCTGATTGCTGATCCACTTGAAGTGGATAGTATGATGTGACCTTGCAGCCAGTGCTGGAGTAACACAGGACATTTTGGATGGATGTCTATGTGGGATGACATCCAAATGGGACAGACATTGTATTGGGTGACATGTTATACGGTAAATATTTCAGCATGTCCTGCCCACTGTCAGCATCATTTAGATTGCCCTTCTCCCTATGATGTAGGTTGGATATGCATTATCCCCCACATGGATCAAGCTAAAAACCATTCACAAACGGGCAGATTCGCAGAATCTGCCCCTTTGCGACCGGTATTTTTGCATTTGGGATGCATCATCCCAAATGCAAAAATCGCAAATTGCGATTGCATTTAAGGTATCGCAAATTGAGTTGCCTTGAATGCAATGCAAGATGCCATTTAAAATAGCGATTTCGCTATTAGGGGCCGCTAATTACAGAACAATTATACCTAATGGTAAATAGCGAAAACTTTGAAAAATGCACTAAAGTGCATTTTTCCAAGTTTCAGGTTACACACACACACGCCCTTGGGGCATGTGTGTGCGCAACCTGTGTTCACATATCAATTTCAGGGGTGCAACAGGGTGTCCTTTTGACACCCTTGAAATTGCATGCGCAATTTGCGAGTACCTATTGGGTACTCGCAAATTGCGCATGCAATTCCCATTCATACCTATGGGCCTGTAGGCCCATAGGAATGAATGGGAAGCCATTCCTTAATTGCAACTCGCAATTTGCGAGTCGCAATTAAGGAATGTTTACGAATCGCTATTTTTTTAGCGATTCCTACATGCATAGGCTTTTGCGATTCCTTAATTGGGATTCCTTAATATTAGCAATTAAGGAATCGCAAAAGCCTACTTTGATGCATGTGCCCCTAAGTGTGTTAAAGTTAGATATTTGTTTGTGCACACATGGAGGGTGTCAACTTGTCCTACCTTTCTGTAGTTCTGCATGGACATGTCCATTTTGCAGTGTGTACCTTACAGCTACTTCATCTAGATGTGTGCCATATACTGTAAATACTGTGTTTGCCTTCATCAGTTGCACTTTCCCATTGCCTACACATGCCTGGCACTTGGTTATGATATTGGTTGTCCCTGATATACTTCAATTTTCAGGTCCAATGCACATGGAGTTTGCCAGCCATGTGCAAAATGTTCTGCACCCCAGGGCTACAGCCTTTAAGGGTTCCCCCTGATAGAGGCATAGCTATCCTGCAGAAAGTGTTTCCATTGTGCCCTTAGGATGGTTCTCACACCAAACGTTGTAAACCCATTTTAAAAAAAATATTTTTATTTCGGAGAGTTCATTAAAAAAATGTTACACATACAGTCTGTTGAGATTAACAATATACATAGCAGTATAATAGTATAGTAAATAAATAAATAACTCAGTTGCGGTGAAGTTGATACATTATTTACAAATTGATAGAAGAATATTGCAAATTAATCAATCCATAAAATCAATTATTGCACATTACCAGATAATCCTCCAGATTTTAAACTTTAGACTATTTTGTCCTTCCCCGCATATTTGAGAGGATTTTCATAGGATTTTGAACTTAGCATAAGAGCCGGTTCGTAATGCATATCTTTTTTCTAGTTCTTGAACTCTGCTCATTTTATTCAACCATTGCTGAAAAGTTGGGATATTCTCACTTCGATAATTCTGTAAAAATATTGATCTAGCAACTAAAGCAATAATAAGTAAACATTTCTCTTGTAATGAACTAGTTAGAATGTTTGATGAATATCCTAAGATTGCAATATGCTTTTCTATGGCTATGTCCCTTCCTTGATTATGCTTACAATATTTCTCAATGTCTTCCCAGAATTGTTTAATCTTTGGACGATTCCATACAATATGCGACCAACTACCTCCCCCTCCCATTGTACATCAAAAGCATATATCTTGTATCTGGAGATTTATACTATGTAAAAAGGCTCTGGTCCTGTAGAGTAGCCACTTGGTGTAGATTTGCATTCTTCTATAATTGGCTCCTCTTAGTAGCCTGGCACTAAACTTATTAATCTTATTCCAAGCACCCATTGATAAGACAAGACACTCTTTAGTTTCCCATTTGATGCAAGCCTTTTCAAATGATTTGTTATTGGTATCCACTCTAAGGGGCCGATTACGATGGCGGACGGACTGGGCTCCGTCCGCCATGGTGGTGTAAACCGGGACCATCCGCCATGCATGCAGCGGTCCCGCATACCCAATTAGGATGGGACCGCCACCGCGGCGGTCGGATTCCGCACCTTTAACATTGCGGCGGTGGCTGCTGACAGCAGCACCGCCACGATGTCAAAAAGAGCATGTTGTGCATTTCACTGCACTATGTGGCAGGCACTACACTGTGCCTGCCACTTGGTGCAGTGAAATGTAGGGGGGTACCATGGTAGCCCCCAGTGCACCCACACCTCACCCCAACACAAGGGGGGCCCGCAACAGGCCCCCAAAACCAAACTCTGCATGCCTTTCAACAGCGGTTGCATCGCTGCGGAAAGGATGGCTGGAGATCTCATCCTAATTTGGCGGACGGTGCTTGCTAGGCACCGCCACCATTTTATGGATGCAGACCGCTTCGCCGGGCAATCATAACGATTGCCTGTGGTGGTTCCATGGCGGACGGGTTTTGCCTCTGCCGCGGTCGCGGTCTGGATCCCACCGCCATCGTAATCTGGCGGTGGGAGAATCGCGGTATGCAGGGCCGGCGGACCTCACCGCCGGTGGCAATCGTTCCGCGATCGTAATCGGCCCCTAAGATTGGATTTACAGCCGCTAATAGATCTACATGTGGTTGATTCCAGCAACATCTCCATCAGGTCTAGCTTTAGTGAAAGTAAGGTGGGGGTCTATATTTTTCAGGCAGTTTCTGATCTGAAGGAACCACTATTGAAGTACGTCTTTGTAGCAGCTAAGATCGCCTTCAATCTCGTTCCAGTTTTTCCAAGCATTTTTGTTAATGAAATCAACCACCATTGAATGACCATTTATTTCCCATTTAGTTGCAGTATTTAGTTGAACCAAATGCTGTCCCCCTACATATATGTCTGATAAACAATTAGAGCCATTATTAGGGGTATATTATAATGTTTGAACATTTGTGATTTTTGTTTTAACAACCATTGGAGTACTTTGTAGTGTACATTTTTGGGGGTTGTTATGGCCTGAGTAAGTCGAAAATGTTATATTTTTTTAAGAATCTTATTGTGAAAATGTTGTCTATATTCGAAAAGCTGGGGCTCCTGGTGAATCTATGAGCATTATGTTGGGAAGAGACATACCTCCTTCCGTGGTTGGTTTGTATAAAGTCACTAGTGCCAATCTGTGTGCTTTGTCTACCGATAAAAAGGATGAAAAGAACCCTTCTATTTCTCTATAGAAAGTCATTTGTAGTGCAAGTGGAATTGATGAAAATAAGAATTTACAAAGAGGTAAAATTGACATGCGGATTAAGGCCACACGCCCTATAATTGAAAGAGGCATTGGAGACCATTTAGCAAATAGTGACTTAATCTGTTGTATTAAAGGTACATAGTTTAAATTATAAAGATCATTCACATTTTCAGATACGAATATTCCCAGATATCTTTTCGTTCTTGTATTAATTAGAATCTGAAATTCAGGTAGTAAGGTATCCTGTGTACAGCGGCATAATAGAATTTCAGTTTTTGCCTTATTTATCTTGTATCCGCCTATTTCTTGAAACTCCCTAAAGATTGCAAAAATTGCCTTCGAAATATTTTTTCTGTGTTTAAGAAATATAACGACTTCATCTGCGTACAATTTTAAAAATAGACATGCCATGCAATAGTGCTAACATATTGGCTTTTTCCCTACTGACAATCGCAAAAGGCTCTATAAACAGGGCAAAAAGAATGGGCGACGGGACATTCCCTGGCGAGTACCACTGTTTACCCTACATGTGCCTATATTTCTAGAATTCATGATTATTTGTGCCGTAGCACCCTTGTATAAGCAGATTATCATATGTATAAAACCTTTTGGCAACCCATATCTCTCAAGAATCTTGAAAAGGCTTTCCCAAGACACCAAATAAAAAGCCTTTTCTGTGTCTAAAAACATCACCTGTGTTGGTTTTATTCTGTGTCATGTAGTCCAAGGCATTAAAAAATGGGTTTTAGTTAAAAGCTGTCTGCATGCCACAAACCCACTTTGATCTGGATGAATGATTGATCCTATAACTTTATTTATCTTATTTGCTAAATTTTTGGTAAAGATTTTGCAGTCTACATTCAATAGGCTAATAGGCCTATAGGAGTTGATATTCTCCTTGTTCTTATTCTTTTTTTAAAAACTGACTACAACAGCAATGCAAAAGAAGGCGAGGTGCACCCCTTTCCAATTTAGGATTAGCAAGTTCAAAAATTTCTGTATTTAATACTGGTGCAAATTTCTTATATAATTCCGCTTGGAAGCCATCTTCATCTGCTGATTTACCATTAGATAACGAAAGTACAACTCGCTCTATTTCCTCAAGGGAAAATCTAGCTACCATCATCTGGCCTTGTTCATTTGATAGGTGAGGGATAGGAAGTTTGTCTAAAAACTGCAAGAGGCTGTCAGATGCACTCTGTTGATTTGAATTATAGATTAGTGAATAATGTTGTAAAAAATCCTTCTGAATATCTAACGTTTCCATTAAATGAACCTTAGTTACAGTGTCTATCAATGATGAGATCTTATTTCTTGTTTGGCATTCTCTGGCCTGCCACGCCAGAAATGTGCCTGTATATTCACTTTCTTTGTAAACTTTTTGTAAATAAGCAATGTTTGCAGTTATACCCTGCATTTCATAATATTCTTGCATATCAATTTTAGCTTGGTTAAATAGTTGTTTGATAACATTATTTCTAGTATATACCAATGCAGTGCAGGCCTGATCTAAAGCAGTTTCCAATTCCTGCCTTTTTAAAAAAGACTCTTCTTAGCAGCCCTATCTCTTTGGTTGTGATATACCCCCGGATTGTGGACTTAAAAGCTTCCCATATGTTCTCTATGCTAGTGGTGTTAGTATTGGTCTTAAAAAAATGTACTATCTCGTCATGGATCCCTTGACACCATTCCTCATTCTCCAGGTTGACTTAATTAAAAAACCATCAGTGGGGCGATCTTTCTAGTCTAACGTCAGTAATTTCCATTTTTACTCAAGGAGTGATCTGAAAAGGCATTCCGTATATACTCATATCTAATTAATTTAAAACTAAGTGATACATGGAAATAATCTATTCTAGAGGCAGTGTTGTATTTTGCTGAAAAGCAGGAAAATTCCCGTTTATTGGGAAAAAGAGAGCGCCATGGGTCCATCAGATCTAATTCTCTGTTGCAGCTGGCTAAAGCTTTAGCCGCTTGTGCCTTATTTTGTCTCCGAGCAGTGGAGGAAGAATCCAGGGACACATCTTGTTAAAAGTTAAAATCACCTCCCAGAATCACCTGACCAAGTATATTAATTAATGCCTGTTTAATTCTATCAACGGTTGGGGAATATCTAAAGTAGGTGCATACATTGCGGCTATAGTTATTTTTGTTTTGTTTAATGCTCCTTTAATAAAAGCTCATCTTCCCATTGTATCTGTCTGGATATTTTTCATCTGGAACGGTTAGTGCTTGCCTATATATATATATATCCCTACGCCTCTGTGAGCGCACCTGGCATTTGAGCAGCAGTGGACTCCTGCTCAGTTTTGGAGAATTTTACTAGAGCTCTGTTTAATACTATTTGTGTGGTGTGTTTCCTGTCAAAGCAAGATGTCTGGGGAGTGCTTACTTAATAATAAGAATAAACAAATTTATAAAGCGCATGGCTACACTAGCTAGTGAGTCCCCGGGCTGCGGCGAAAAAGACCCTGTTGGGAGCAGTACAGTGATACAAAAAGAAGAGCATATATCGACTGCCTGAGTTTTGCGCTTATTATTGAGGCCATTTACGTTGCATGTTATTACCTTCAAAGCTTCTTTATGCATCCTGGTTTCATATGACCTAGAGATAACATTCCTTCCCTCCTGCATCTGACTGGGAAGAAACATTCAACAGCCACATTTATGTTTTGGGCGTAAAATAAGTGATTTGTGCATTATGGTATTTCTGTTTTCCCATATAAAGTGCATCGAATATACTATCAAACAGGTATTTTGATAGCAAAAATAGATATATTTGGGATGTAATATTTCCTGGTCCTCTTGTCCCCATTCCTTCAGCCAAAGTGCCATGTTCATTGAGCTGCCTATCCATTTAACAAGGTCTCTACAGATATTATAATATGACCTAAAGTGCATCTGTATGACCTAAAGTGCATTTAGTGACTTTCAAAACCTAATTTGTCTTCTTACATGATCTCTTGAGCTTCTTGAGCTTCCCTTCTATCCTCTCCTTTATCTTTAACCTTAATATTGATCTAATTTTGGTCTGTCCCAACAAGAAGCTAATTGTGTGTACTTGAAGTCTCCTTTTTCAATTTGCAACAACCCCACACTCCCCCACCCCTGTTTCCCCTGTACCCTCCCTTGAAAACGGATTGGCCATGCTTCTGTATTCACCCCCAGCTCTAGCCTGGATGCCATTGTAGTGCACCCTTTGAGCACTCACCCTTGATCCATCTGGAATCCGATTCCAGATGTTTTTCCCCTCCCCCCGCCTTGCCCCATGTGCTTTTTGCAAGTGCAACTGGATCATTTTTGGTCTACAATCGGTCTACTAATCAATAAGCAGTGTTAAATGTTCTCAGTAGCCAATTTTGTAAGTAATGCTTGAGCCTCTCCTATGTCTGTAGACAGAAAAACTTGACCTTTTGCGAGAATTTTGAGCTTAGATTGTTGGACTATCAATGCCTGAGCCTCATTTCCCTTAAATAAGTCAATCATTTTCACAAATTCTTTTCTTCGACGTGCCGTTGCTGCTGACATGTCTGATTTTTTTTTAAATTGTGGTACTTCGGGGGATGAGAAAGTTCTCCTTGCAACTGCTGTACTTAAAATTTGATCCTTAAGATAGTCTGACAAGTTCAAAAGGATTGTGCGTGGATACTTTGCGTTTGTTTGTCTCTGCGCCGGGACTCCATGGGCTCTTAAGATTGTTAAGTCCCCCTCCAGCTCTGGCATGACTTTCTTTAAAAGTGATTCAGTCCATTTAAGTACTTAAGTGCTTTCACTGCTTTCTGGTATACCCACCAGGCGTAGGTTGGATCATCTATTATAGTTTTCCAAATCATGTAGTTTGGTTTCAGTCTGGTTCTTTACTTTCTCCATTCAAGTGCCCTATTGTTGCATATTAATCAATTTATCCTCCAGATCTGAGATACAATTCTCTGCCTCATTTATTCTTTTAGGCGTGTTGGACATACTCTCCTCTAACTTTGAAACTCTTTCGTGAAGCATAGCTATTTCTTGAGCCTTCAATATTTTTAGGTCCCTGATTTCCTTTAGAATAGTAGCTAACATATATTTGATTGATTCATCTTGCCTTTCTCTTCCCCTTCTGCCATCTCCACTACCTCTACCACTTCCGATGTTTGTCTAGGATTCTTGCTCTCTGGGTTTATTTCTTATATGAGTGGTAGTTCTTGTTTGCTACACCTAATTTCTTCCCCTAAGGGAGATATACTAGTTATAGAAGAAGTATTTTGATCCACGGATGAGCTTATTGATGGATCTGAAACTAGGCATGCTTGGGCTGGGGAGGAGGACTGAGTCTCAGCCAATATATGTTGTCTAAAACAGGCGGGGCTGCTGTTTTCTATAAGAGCAGTACTCTATTTTGCATAATGTCTGCATGCTCCTGGTCTAGAGACTTATCTTGTGACTGTAGCTCAGATAATTCTCCTGTACTCTCTGACTCCAATGTTATCTCACTTTCCACATTGCTATCTGTTGAGTGCACGTGAGCATATTTACCTCGCGTGTCCTCGTCCTGTGCTGTTGATGAGCATGGGCGCAACACGGTGTGTTGCGCTCATGGTCACTCATATTGTCCTTGTGGTGGTTCTGCTCTCGTGGGAGAGAATGTTATGATTAGAAATGTCGGGTGGATGAATATAGAGTCTGCAACCAACTGTATTATTATTCTGTAACTGGCTCCTGAAGATAACATATCTCCTACAATAAAGCGGATCCTCAACTACAATCCAGTGTCTGTGATTCCTTGCTACCTCCTGAAGGAATTCGTCATTTTGGACATCCTTCCTACACTGGCGACAAGTGGGCACGAAGCTGCGTATTTATTTATTTATTTATTTTTCTTTCCTGGAATAACTTGGAGGTATTCTCTTAATCAGTTGCCCGACTTTACCGGAGTGCTTAAAGTTAATGGATTGTTCACAACTCGTGGATTTTATTTTGCTTTCCATAGAAATTGAGGAATTCACCGCGACGCACAGAAGGCTGCCGATCGTGAGTTGGTACATCGCCGTTACTTATTAAATTTATTCTGGGCACAAGAATTGAACAAACTCTCGGAGGCCTACAGAGGATTGCCTTCCGTGAGTTTGATTATTACTTTTCCTTACCGTTCACGTGGTATACTACGAGACACGAGCGCCTCGCGCGCGCCATCTCCAACTGTTCATGCTGTCCTCTCCGTCACGTCGAACATGGTGACATCTGAGAGAGCATCATCACGTGCACAGGTATTACGGTATTCATGGAAACACCGTAACCTGCGCATGCCCGTATTTCCTGAAGGCTTTTGCAGTTTCCAAGGCTTCGTCTTCCACATGGCAATGTTTCCACAACGCCTTTCAAAAATGACACAATGACACCGATTGGCACATTATAATCCTAGCCTGTCATTAAGTGAAACAGCGACACGCACGCTTGCATGTAATTACTTATAAATAAGCAGTGGATATGCCATTTGACAATACAGCATTTCGAATTTCAGGCAACAAGAACAATAAGATGACGCATTGTCACAG
This sequence comes from Calotriton arnoldi, assembly GCA_963921515.1. Taxonomy (NCBI): domain Eukaryota; kingdom Metazoa; phylum Chordata; class Amphibia; order Caudata; family Salamandridae; genus Calotriton; species Calotriton arnoldi. The sequence goes on along the minus strand of CAWUFW010020730.1, from coordinate 48,957 downwards.
GTTTATTATTCTTTCTGCATACTTTACTTCTGTGATATGCACACAATGTGCATCTCAAACTAATTTATTTATTTATTTTATATATTTTTATTTTACTACGTATTTCATTATTCTGTAACATTATGGCTGGTATTGTTCCTCCTCCCTCATTTCTAGCCATACCTGGTGAGCCATTGATGGATTGGGAGATATGGGAACTGGTATTTCTAGCTTATGTTGAGGTTTTAGAAGGAGAAGAATGTGAACCTGAGAGAAAATTGGCTTTGTTAAAACATTGTTTAGGTGGTATCGGTCTAAAGGAATTCAAAAATGTACCTGCTCTTATTAATCCTGGCAATATTAATGTATACCAATATGCGTCTATGCAACTTAATTTAAGATATGGGAAAAAGAAAAATGTTCATGGAAAGGTTCATTTTCTATTTTAGGAAACAACAACCTGATGAAACCATTGAAGAATTTGTTTCAGCACTTAGGTCTCTTGCAGTAACTGGTGATTTTGAACATATTTCATACGAACAAGTGCTTAGAGATCAGATCCTTATGAGAACAAATAACAAAAAAGTCCAAGAAAGGTTGTGGACCACATCTGATATGTCTTTAAATGCTGCCATTGATATTGCAAAACCTATTGAGCATTCAGAAAAATTTGTCAAGGAAATTAGAGGTAATGAAAAAAGTTAAGTATTTAGTATTTCTAAAGATGTTGACATAAGCAAGAAAACTAATTTACAAAAAAATGAAATTTTTCAAAAAACTGATGGGAGATTTAAAGGTACAAGGATAGATGTGGAAGTACTGGGCACCTAGGTAACTCAAAATTATGCCCTGCTAGTGACAAGATTTATTCTAAGTGTGGCAAGAAGGGACATTTTAATAAAGTATGTAGATCTATGCCCAAAAGAGTAAATATAATCCAGAATTATAATGAATGTGATAGTTTTTGTGATGACTATGAAAATGATATCAACACTGTCATTAATATGTGTGGGAATGAAGGAGTCACCAAGTTTCCCTCTTGTACTATTGCTGTTGATAGTGTTGAAGTACAATTTCTTGTTGATTCTTGTGCATGGTATACTATCATTGCACAGAATATTGTAAAAGATAAATGGACTAACAAGAAATTGTTTGTTCCAGATGTAGCACCTGGTGGGTACACCGGACATAAAATTGACTTGGTTGGATATTTTCGGGCCAACTTAGAATTTTCAGGGTGCCATACATACGGGAAGATATATGTAGCAAAATATGAGCAGTCACTTTTGGGTTGGCCTCACCAAGAACAAATTGGGATTAAACTTGATCCCAGCGTTGATCCACCAGTTTATGTCATTGAGCTCTCTAACTCTGTAGATAATAACAACTCTAAATTTGTTTCAAATTTAAAAAACAAGTTTCCTAATGTTTTTAACAACAAATTGGGAGAGTACCAAGGATTTAAGCATTGCATCAAACTTTGTGACAACGCTATTCCTGTTCGTCACAGGATAAGAAATATTCCTCTATCCTACAGATCCAAGCTTAAGGATATTTTAAAAGATTTATGTACTAAGAAGATAATAGAACCCATTGAATCATCTCCATGGGTTTCTCCAATTTTTATTTCGGTTAAACCCACAGGGGAAATTAGATTATGTGTGGACTTACGCAGTTTGAATAATGCCATTTGAGTAGATGCCCATCCTCTCCCCAACCTACATGAGATGGTTTCTACATTAGCTGGTGCACAAGTATTTTCCTGTATTGACCTAGCCAGTGCCTACCATCAGGTAGTTTTAGATGACGAATCAAAAAATCTCACCGGATTCATAACTCCTGAAGGTTTTTTAGATATTGTCAGATGCCATTTGGCCTTGCCAGTGCTGCTTCAGTCTTCCAAAGATTGATGAAGGAAACACTCGAAGGTCTATCAGGTGCAATAGCCTTCCAAGATGATATTCTTGTGTACGGGAAAAATGCAGAGGAGCATGATCACAATTTAAATAATGTACTCTCTGCATTGTCAAGCAAAGGTCTCACTCTTCGTGCTGATAAGTGCAGATTCAAAGCATCTCAGGTGGAATATTTAGGACATACTATCAGTGGTGTTGGTATTAAGCCCAAGCGCAACCATGTGGAGAGTATCATTAACGCTGAAATTCCCTCATCCAAAGAACAACTTGTGGCTTTCCTTGGTCTCACCGAGTTCTATGCAAAATTCATTCCCAACTATGCATCCAAAGTTGATCCATTTAGATGCCTACTTAAAAAAAATGCAAAGTTTGAATGGACAAAGGAAATGTCTTCTGCTTTCAATACTTTGAAGGGTTTTGTTGTAAATGCACCATGTTTAAAACCTTTTGTAAGTGGAAAAAAATGTATAATTATGGTGGATGCCAGCAGTTCTGGTCTAGGGGGTGTATTGATGCAAAGAGATGGTGCAAAGGAATGGATTGCAGCCTATGCATCAAGAGCTCTACGTTATTCAGAGAAACATTACTATGTGATAGAGAGAGAACTCTTAGCTTGTGTTTGGGGTGCCGAACATTTTAGAACATTTTTATGGGGCACCAAATTCATTATCAAGACTGATCATTAGCCTCTTATTTTTATGATGGCACCTGGCTGTGGTCGTACTAAGTCTGCAATTTTGGCTAGGTTAGCATCTAGATTGCAGAGTTTTCCGTTTCAATTATAATATGTGCAAGGTAAATCTAATGTACATGCTGATTGCATGTCCAGGTTTCCCCCTCCACACCTGACATGGAGGGAATGGAGAATGAATATTGTGATGTAGCGTTTACTCTCTATGATGTTAATTTGGTGTGTGGTGAGCAAACTATTGTTCAAGAGGATGTGTGGTTAAATGAAATGAGTAAGGATGAGGAATTGAAAAAAGTGATGCTTCACATTTCTCAAGGGTGGCCTGAGGAAAGGAAATTGTCGGGTGAATTGATGAAGTTAAAGAGGAATTGGCTGTTGAAAATGGTATTGTCCTAAGAGGTGATAAATTTGTTCCCCCTCACAATCTGAGGAAGAATATCGTAGTAATAGCCCATGAAGGACATTTGGGAATATCAAGTACAAGGAGACGTGTTAGAGAATCCTTTTGGTGGCCAGGCATTGATGTATCAGTAGAACATTTCATTAGGAATTGCACCGAATGTGCTTCTAGTGACAAATCTGCTGTGGTCTACGTCCTGAGCCCCATCCCGTGGAATTTCCCGATGCTCCCTGGAGAAAATTGGGTCTAGATATTATTGGTCCATTTGCTGTTTTGCCTCAACAAGAAGCTTTTGGGATTGTTCTAATTAATTATTTTTCTAAGTGGCCTGAGGTCAAGATGGTAAAGGATGTCACCTCAGAAAAAGTAATAGAATTTTTAGATGAAGTTTTTTGTAGGGAAGGTATTCCCCAAGAAATCATTACTGACAATGGACCTCAATTCATTAGTAAAAGGTTAGAAGTGTTTTTTCACAAATGTGGAATTACGCATAAGAAAATTGCAGTTTTCCATCCAGAGGCAAACGGTCAAGTTGAAAGGTTTAACCGTGTTATAAAGGAGGCTATTCAATTATCAGTGAAGAGTAGTTTAAATTGGAGATATGCTTTACAGTCTATGTTATTGGCATATTGAACTTCTCCTAATTCTGTGACTTTAGTCAGTCCTTTTGAATTATTGAGGGGACGCAAACCCAGTACCAAGCTAGTTCCTTGGTGGCTGAAGAAGAAACAAGGCAAGCTAAGTGACTTTACTGATGTTGACTATGAAAAGGTTCAATGCAGGGTTGAAGAATATAAAGAAAAGATTAAACAAGATATGAAAAAGAAGCAAGGTTCTGTTAGCAAACAGGTGGTTGAGGTTGGATCTATGGTATGCATCAAGACAAAATGTGATGGGCAAAGGTTATCCAATGTGGTCATCTCCCAAAAGAGTCATTGAAGTTTTTAAAAATGCTGTAAGAGTGGATGGGGAAGTGTATGGAATCTAAACAGAGTCTCTTTGTTTAAGGGAGGGACATTCAATGACGATGATCACGGAAGCAATGTGTTTCTTGACATTACGGAACCACCAAAGTTTTGGACATGTGTTCTGCAAGGAATACTGGTGGTCCTCCTAGGTGCATGAGTTCTCGTCACCCTCCTGCAAGATTCCAAGATTATGTCATGTGTTAGTATATATTTTGTTTCATACACATTATGTTGTTATTTCCTATTATGTCTCTCTCTTTCCCTTCTTTTCTCGCTCCATCCTTTGTTTTATTATTATTATTATTATTTTTTTTAAGGGGGGAAGGTGTGTTGAGTGCACAGGAGCATATTTACCTCGCGTGTCCTTGTCCTGTGCTGTTGATGAGCATGAGCCCGACACGGTGTGTTGCGCTCATGGTCACTCATATTGTCCTTGTGGTGGTTCTGCTCTCGTGGGAGAGAATGTTATGATTAGAAATGTCAGGTGGATGAATATAGAGTCTGCAACCAACTGTATTATTATTCTGTAACTGGCTCCTGAAGATAACATATCTCCTACAATAAAGTGGATCCTCAACTACAATCCAGTGTCTGTGATTCCTTGCTACCTCCTGAAGGAATTCGTCATTTTGGACATCCTTCCTACACTATCTCCTTTCACTTGTTTCTCGGCCTCCAATAAGGCCCTTGCCTTTCGCTTCACTTTAGGAGCCGGCACTGGAGTATGCTGGTCTTGCGTTGTAACTTTAACTCTTGCTGCTTTGTTTTGATGAGTGCGCATTTTCTATGTGTAACAGGCTTCCTTTCAACTGTGCTCCACTGTGCTCCACTTCACTCAGGTGCTTTCTACTTATTAATATATTTTAAGTAGAAAACAGCAGGCAAGTCTGGCGTAATCCAGACCTCACTGTGACTGTGCCTGTGACTACAGACCAACAGTCAAAGTAGAGGATTGCAGACAGTTCAAGTAGTTCAAGCAGGGAGAGAGAAGTATGCTTATGTCTCTCCGCATGCAGCTGTATCCAAGGGCAGCGACTTCCAGGCCAAACACCGCCCCCCCACGCAGGGGAAATCCCCACCGCCCGACTGCTTGACGCAATGTCGCCTCACCTTAAACCGGCAGGGGAAGGCTGTCCACTCTGCTGCCTCTTCTGTTTCCGAATCTTCGTCCCGTCTATGGTGTCTCAGTGAGTGCAGACTGGAGGGCAGAGCTTGCTTCTCTTTGCCTTGAGGAGACCCAGCTACGAGGGCCCATCAAATTCGTGGCAATAGTTGCAGGCAACAGAGGAGTGCTCTAGGAGCGCTACAGCGTTCGTGATGGTATTGCCATCGGCACCTCCCTTGCTGCTCGATCTCCCCACAGAAGGGGTGGGTGGAGAGCACGAGAGCGCTAACGGCAGCATACATGGGAGACGCCTGTCATCATCCGGTTTCCAAGAAAGGCTTGAAAATTGCCTTTTCACGTGCATGATGTGTGTGAATCTAATACAGAGTTGTAGCAGAGAAGGTGTGTTTCAGCTTAGTGATACATCCATGCAGATGTTTCTTTGACATCAAAACAGGGCCTGAGATGTGTCCAATGTGAGTGTGCCACATTCACTATAGCATCTTGGTTGGAGTTGCAGTGATAGTGTCTCATGGTAATTGTAGTCACTTCAATCTCACTTTACCAACACTTGAGAAATGGAAACCTGAATGACTAGTGTAGATCAGTAGTAACATGCCTCATCCAAGCAATTCAGATGTTGGGAGTTCTCACAAAGGCGTTATGCAGAGTTGCACAGTGCATCAGAAAGGCAACCTCTGGTTGCCCCAGATCTCACCGTGTCCCTAGTATGCCTCCTCCGTGATGCTGAGAAGACCCAACTCTAATGAGGGGGAGAGGTCCTTGATCATCGTGTGGCACTGCCTGCTAGCACCGTCCCAGATTCTGTGTCATAGGTGTGCCTCGATTATGGTGCTGATGCACCAATTAGAGCAAGGAGGGATGAATTGTCGCAGGGTCCCCCCACCACCCGATGTCTCGAGCTTCGCAACTATCGTGTCAGGGTTACACTTCAGCTCATCAGGGTGGCGAGGCTGCGTCAATGTGTTGAGTTGCCGATCCCGAGCATTGATCAAACGTCACCCCACAGGACAACTCAGTCTCCTACATCGCCAGGGGCCCAAGGCCCACCCAAGAGGCAGTTGGGGGCCATGGAGCTCGGAGCTGGGTAAACCCAGATTGGAAAGCTCAATGAATGGTAGGGACTCCTTTCAATGGTGCAGTCGCAAATCTGCCCCTCAGACCTCGAGTTTGGTGCCGAGCTGGTGCCACACAGGAAGCCTTCAGCTGCCCATCTCCACAGCCTGTCGGCGTCACCTCTCACCTGTTGTACCAATGTGGAACCGGCAGGGTTCTGGATTTACAGCTGCATGGTAAGGAAAGTGCATGGATTGCCCTGTGCCCCACCTGGTCGTCTAGGGTAGTGTGGCCCGCACACCTCAGTGATGGCACTGATGGGGGCAAGATGGACCCCTCCAAAGTGCAGGTGTTTGGGTTCTCCTCGTGGCCGCTTTGATCAGCACATTCCGATCTGAGGCTCTCTGGTGGTGGGTTTGGTGCCCTCCGGGCTGTGGGTGTTGCTCAAGGGGGTGCCCTCTAGCAACAGATCTGTCCCTCCCAGTTGGAACCGTATCTTCACATGCTTCAATGTTGGTGTCGTGGTAGATGGGATTTCTCTCCTGGGATTTAGGTGCGGGAGCATTTTCTGCAGCCTCAACTTGGGGTCTCTAGGGCACTCGCCCCATCTCTAGTGGCACACCTTGGCAGCTCACTTCAGCTGTTTCTGGCTGCCACCATGATGCCAGCAGTCATATAGTCCGTGGGTTCATCGCTACCGGACATCGCCAAAATCAAGTCCAGTATGCCGGTGAGGGAGTGGCATGATGCAGGGAGTCCTCCGTGTAGTTGGATGGCTCTTCTGCCGCACCACCAGTCGGGAAGGATAGCGATTATCAGGCAGACTATCAGAGAACTAGTTAGCGTCCACCATCTTGGCTAGCTTAACCGCACCCTAGTGGTAGACCTGGAGCCATGCTTGTTTTGTCACACTACGGGATGACACAGTAGTGTTGTACTCCATAGGTGACATTTAACTTTCCATGCCATGGATACATCTTTAAGCACAATACACTGTGGCCTTATGTGAAATTTAAATATGCCAATTAGGGTTTTAACCAATTTTGACATGTTTTAGGGGTCAGAGTACATGCACTGGGGCCTGGTTAGCAGTGTCCAAGTTCACAAAGTCAAAAACAATAGCACCATCAGTGAACAACAAATTAGGTTGACCATGAAAAAAGATGTACTTACTCACAGCAAGCATTCTCAAAGCTTATAGATCTGTCTTTCATTTACACATGTAAAAAGGCAATTTGCACATTAAAACAAACTATAAACAATGTTGCACATTAAATTTAGACATAATATACATAATATTGCCTTAATTAAAATGATTACCTTTTTTGGAAACCCAGAGCCTTCAAAGGGTGCAGAGACAGAATATCGAGTAAAAAATATTGAATTGCACAAATATCGTGTCAAAAGTATTGTGGGTCAGGAATATCGACAGACAAATTCTCGTGGTCAAGAATATCGATTTTAGGTAAGTAATATTGATTTAAAAAATATCAAAGTGTTTAATAGCGTTTGCAAAAGTATAGTTGTTAAAAATATTGATTTTTATTAATGTTATTTATGTTAGTATATATTTTATTTGTGTGAGATGTTTGTTTTTTTGTATAAGAATTGTTTGTATTTTTATTATATGTGTTAAAATTTTAGTAGTTATTAATTTTCTTTTATTTGAAATTTGCGTTTTTATTTCCGTAGCGGGTTGTGGGTTTATCGGGGAATAGGGTGGGAAGTAATTTAATTATATAAAATGTATTGATTATTTTTTAGTAGTTATTATTATTTTTTATTTGAAATTTGCGTTTTTATTTCCGTAGTGGGTTGTGGGTTTATAGGGGAATAGGGTGGGAAGTAATATAATTATATTACATTTATTAAATATGTTGTATTTATTAATATTTGTTTAATTGAGATGTTGTAGTGTTAAATGTGTAAATTAATTTATTATTAATTATTTAATAATTAGTTGTTAATTAATTTTAATTAATTAATTAGTAATTAATAATGGTAATTGAGTAACTAATTTTAGGTGTGTGTTGTGGTGTTTATAGGTGTAAATGGTGGGGAGTAATTTTTTTTTTATTGATGCATTATTAATTAGTTGATAATTAATTTAAATTAATTCATTAGTAATTAATTGTGGTAATTGTGTAATTAATTTTAGGTGTGTGCTGTGGTGTTTATAGGTGTAAATGGTGGGAAGGATGGGAAGTAATTTATTTTTTATTGATGAATTATTAATTTGTTGTTAATTAATTTAAATTAATTAATTAATAATTAATTATGGTAATTATGTAACTAATTTTAGGTGTGTGTTGTGGATATTATAGTGTTAAAGAATGTGTACTCAATGAATGTTTATTATCTTTTCTTATTAATAATATTTTTTAAATGCATTATTAATTATGTTAATTATGGAAATAAATTTAAATAAAAATGTTGAAGTCTTTTTTTAGTGGTGTGGTGTTATAGGGTAGGAAATAAAATAAATACATTTATTTTTTAACTAATTTGTTTGTTTGGTAATATTTGCTCATTTTAAATAAATATTGTTTATAAATATATTTATTAATTTATTTTATATAATATTTGTACCTTTTTGTTAAATGTAATATGTATTATAATTTGTGTTCTTTTTATATGTTTAATATATTTAATCCTATATTTTTTAAATATTGTTTATTTATTTTTAAGATTATTATTTTTTTTCAATTGTTTAAATGTTATTAGTAATTTTTGTTTCTCTGCTATCCAACACTTTCCCTACTGTTGCACTCACTGGGTTGGGAATAGTAATTTTTACCCCTCCGCTATCCAGCACTTTCCCTACTGTTGCACTCATTGGAGTGGGAATAGTAGTTTTTACCCCTCCTCTATCCAGCACATTCCCTACTGTTGCTCTCACTGGAGTGGGAATAATAATTTTTACCCCTCCGCTATCAAGCACTTTCCCTACTGTTGCACTCATTGGAGTGGGAAAAGTATTTTTACCCCTCCACTATCCAGCACTTTCCCTACTGTTGCACTCACTGGAGTGGGCATAGTAATGTTTACCCCTCCGCTATCCAATACTTTCCCTACTGTTGCACTCACTGGAGTGGGAATAGTAATTTTTACCCCTCCGCTATTCAATACTTTCCCTACTGTTGCACTCACTGGAGGGTGAATAGTAATTTTTACCCCTCCGCTATCCAAAACTTCCCCTACTGTTGCACTCACTGGAGTGGGAATAGTAATTTTTACCCCTCCGCTATCCAGAACTTTCCCTACTGTTGCACTCACTGGAGTGGGAATAGTCATTTTTACCCCTCCGCTATCCAGCACTTTCCCTACTTTTGCACTCTTTGGAGTGGGAATAATAATTTTTGCCCCTCCGCTATCCAGTACTTTCCCTACTGTTGCACTAACTGGAGTGGGAATAGTAATTTTTACCCCTCCGCTTTTCCAACATTTTCCTTACTGTTGCACTCACTGGAGTTGGAATAGTAAATGTAATTATTCCGCTATCCAACATTTACCCTTATTTTGCACTCACTGGAGTTGGAATTAACAAATTTTACCCCACTGCTATCCAACACTTTCCCTACTGTTGCACTCTTTGGAGTGGGAATAGTCATTTTTACCCCTCCGCTATCCAACACTTTCCCTACTGTTGCACTCACTGGAGTGGAAATAGTAATTTTCACCCCTCCGCTATCCAACATTTTCCCTACTGTTGCACGCACTGGAGTTGGAATAATAAATGTAATTCTTCCGCTATCCAACATTTATCCTACTTTTGCACTCACTGGAGCGCGAATCGTAATTTTTACCCCTACGCTATCCAACACTTTCCCTACTGTTGCACTCACTGGAGTTGGAATAGTAAATTTAATTATTTCGCTATTCAACATTTTCCCTACTGTTGTATTTATTGTATTGCAAAATGTACGTTTTAATTTTTTTTAATAGTTTAGGGGCACATTACGATGGCGGGCGGATGCACCACCGCCGTGCTGGCGGATGCAAAAAGCACCAGTTACCGCCGGCACGCAGCAGTCCACACGCCCGTCCAATTACGATGCGAAAAGTAGGCCAAACACCGCCGGCAAGCCAGCAACACCGTCCGCCATCAAAGTGCGCCCGTACACGTAGCGGCGCAGCCCAACTGACACACACCGTCCGACGAAACACGTCCCGCCCGGCGCATAAATTACGATGCCGCAAACAAACGGCTCCCATGGCCAAGAGATACCGTACGACAAACCGAAGCGGTAACACGGATGCCGAGCACGGACAACGAAGAAGCGGCTCCCGAGCATGAATCCAGCACTGCAGGCCCTCCCCATGCTTCTGCTGATGCACCACCAAGGACGCAACGTACCGCGGAGACGCAGGTAGGCACACACACAACAAGTGCACGCAAACAGCGCACACAGTGCAAGGGCGGAAAAAGCGGACAACCCCCACCAGCGCGTGTACACTACACATCCACCATTGCATCCACATATGACACACAGGCCAAATCGTAACATCGCGGAACACATGTGTACACACCACCTGGGACTAGGAACCAACCACCCCGTCACGGCCCCAAAGCGCCGATGACGCCGCCACACATGCGCACAACGCAGAGGCCAACCGCAGCGCCATGCATGCGTCGCACACAGACACAGGGACACAACCAAGCAGCACACACATCAGCCCCACCCCGAACGCACATGACACGTGACAGGCCTGCCACAGACATGTCCCCAACGCCCAATTCACGGACAACACCCAACGCCACACAACCGACGCACACATGTCAGTGAAGACACGCAACAGCAGGACACACCCCAGTGTAACAAACATGGCGTAGCACACAGCGGCGGCAACACCAACTAGGAGAAGCAGGGCCCCTTCGGGAAGAGGAACGCCAGTACCACACAGAAACACCCATACCACCCTGCACATATGAACAAGACATATAAAACGGAACACCAAAGAGCCCGGGGACCGACAACAGGTGGCCCAAGAATAACATTCACACACAAGGCCCAACGCAGAGCGGAAAGGCAGCCTGCCGCCCACACAAGGGAGAGCAGACAGCACTGAATGACCTTCCATTCCAACTCCGAAACCACAGCCCTACGACAGAAGCCGGTGAATACAGCCATTGTCCAAGAATAGACCAACACAGGCATGCCGAGGAGACCGACCACAGGGCAGATAGCGCATATCACAGAAGCACACAACGGACGGGGAAGAAAGAAGAAAACACTCCCCCATGTCGGCCACATGCAAGTTAATTGGAAGGAGTCACACATCACTGACCTTGAACTGTCTGAGAAGCATGTGGGAAGAGGGCCCGTGTCCTCCAAACAAGCCAACAGAACACAAGTCCTGTCTCCCTACGACTACACAGAGCTCACAGCAACCTCGGAGCATGCACATTGCAGACTGCACACACAGCCGGAGCACGCCACCTCAACGAACCGCTGCGAAATGGCAACCGCAACACACCTACCCAACTACGCCGAACAGCTCAAGCTGTACAAAACCAACCTGTTCCATACATTGGGATGCGGTCTCCTGTCCCTGCTGAACGTAAGTTACCGACTGACTTACCGCATCACATTGTTCAGCTGCGTCATGCCCGTCTTCTACTGTCGGAGGTGTCCATACCAGCATCCCGTCGAGATATGCCTCTCCAACCCGGCATGTCTGAAGGCGGACCTGCTACCACTACTCCTCCCTCTGGACGCACACGACAGGGCCTGCTCTGCCTATGGGGGCATGGCGTATGTGGCCAACATCGCACCCGCACTGAAATGGGACCACTGTGCCTCCACACGACGGATCATCGAGAACAGCTACATCGAATGTCACCCAGCATGCCCCATCATGGTCCTCCAAGGGACAACTTACGAACAACACCTTGACAGCCACCATCCGCTACATTGGCTGGCAAACATGTACACCACCAATGACATGGAAGCCCTGCTGGACGGCATCGCATACCTGACAACCTGTCAATTCGTCGGACCACAACGCAGGTTCCCCGAGTGACCTATGATGTCCAACCCCGCACCCATGCTTAGCTTCCGCACGGACTGGCCAGTCACCACCACAACAGCCATACCAAACGACCGGCAACTGTAACCACACCATCAACGACATCGCCATGACATCGGATATGACCGGGACATGCACACTGTTCCCCATCACATCCAGGAACACCGCATGCATCGTGGGAGGCAGTGGCATGGGCTCTGTGTATCGCACACACATGGACGGAACTGCACGAACAACCAGGACACGACATGGATCCAGCGCCCATGGACACACACACCGCTCAGTGGACATGAATAGGTCGCCTGGAGTCTGTGGGTGCTGCACCCCTCCCACCCCCGCCTCGGGAATCCCATACCAGGACCTTTGCATGGACGACAAGTGCATACAACAACAACACGACCCCAGTGACTGTGACATGTCCAGTAACCACCACAGTGCAACAACAAGTGGCCCGCCGCTGCATGCACGCAAGCACATGCCCTGATGTCATCTCACATGCACGCGTGCATGAGGAACAACCGCAGCAAACCTGTCACATGGAACTGAGATGGACTGTGCCCATGATGCCAAGCGGTCTGGTAGGCTACATGTATACCGTCTGTGTCAAAGTCCGCAGCTCCGCAGCTATACGTAAATGTACATTAGCACAGCCTTGGCCAAGCAGATGTCACTCTGAAGCCCACATCCCACATGCAACAGCCAATCACATGTAACCCCACACCCTATCCCATTTGCAATCATGCTCAGTATATCCTCAACATGTATTCCGCTGCCAGTAGTGTCCACTATACTGCATCACAGAGGACAGAAGACTCAATATAATGTTTGAAACCAAAACTGTCTCCGCTGACTCATTTCACAAGTACGAATGAGAGAGGATGAGAGTATGTGAAGTACACGGCAGTCGTGACATGACCATGTAGTCCACTGGTATTGGATGTCAACGCAAATGAGTAGCACTACTATGGAAGACACACATGTGTCGTGTGAAGTCGTATGGACGCAGTGCTCAGGTGGGTGGGTGCGACGGGTAGATGCGCACATGCCAAGTTGGAGCACGCCGTGTTGGGAGGGGTCATGAACAGTACACCACCGCTTCCCTGGGCATTGTGAGAGGACACCTGTCGGGGGGAGTGAACACGTGTGTGCACAGCAGCCGGGCACACGTACAAAGCGGTACCAGGCGCACCTCAGCCCACCCTCTGTGGACAAGCTGGATCCTGTTGTGCGCCCGCCATGCCCCTTGACAAGGCACACACAGCCCCAGTCGACCAGGTGTAACCCCAACATAGTCAATCCGCACAGGCGATACAGGGCACGGGATGGCAGTGGAGCATGGTGTGTGAGAGGTCTCCTCGCGCTCCTCCTGGTCATATCACGCAGGCAATAGAACCTCAACGTCTAGCATGGCACAAGTCAGATGGAAGTGTAGGGGGACGCACCACAGCACGAGCAGCACTGACGTCACGGGAGGTGGCTCGCACCATCCCATCCATTGCCCATCATACCAACCACGCCACATGCCATTGCGACTAAGTGCAAGCGCGTGCGCCACCGCCCCCGAGCCCTCCCCAGAGAGGCCAAAGAGTGAATGTGTGGGCCATCAGCCGCAGACAGACGCGGCCTGGCCGCAAGGGCAGCCACAGCCACTGGGTGTCGCAGGTGGCGGATCCGGAAGGCGAAGACTGTGATGCATAGTCCATGCAGGCCGGGTCTCCATTTGGGGCACCACGCAGGTGGACGGCGTCCCGCCACACATCATACCCTGAGACAGCCCACTCGTGCAACTGGACCCACACATACACTCCTTGCCCTCTCTGGTGCGAGCTTGGGGCTGCCTGTGCAGGCGCTAGCCTCGCAGGTGAGCATGCATATTGGGGGAGCGAGGGGAGGACATGAGGGCTGGGGCGAAGATGACTGTATCACTGTCAGTAAGTACAAGGGATGACCCAGATGTGGAAAGGAAGAGACGTGTCCCGTGTGTGACTGCAACTAGTCGCCAATCCAACTACCCCCCATGTCCGGAATGTAAGCCCGCACCTAGGCCCGCCCATCCGCCACATCGAACATACCACCAGCACGACAACCTTCCCATTCGAAACACTGACTGGGGGTGGCGACCAGTGTACAATCATGTGTAGCCTACCCACGCGTACATGTGGGCCCTCCATGATCCATGTCACCTGCGGCAAAGTCATGACATGCGCAATGAGGGAAGTGAGGAGAGCTGTCCGCCCCACGCGCAGAAGGTGCATCAGCTCCACAGACCCAGCAGCGAGTCCAGCAGGGGTCACATGTGCAGGGGCAGCTGTGCCTGGTGTGAAGGCACATGCATATAGACAGCACATCGACCAATGTGTAGTCTGCCCACATCTACAGTCCATCATCATGCGGACATAGGAATTGAACACAGGGCAACACATCTTCAGTTGGTGCACCCACCGTGACCAACAATGCGCAATCATCGACGTACCCGCCCTGTGCATGGCCCCCCACCCAACGGAGGCACATCCAGTGCCACCATCCCACACACACAAGCCTTCCACGGAACATGCTGTGTCCAATGGTCAGTACAGAGTCAGCGCCCATCTGGTGGATCCTGAACAGGAGACACATGCACACACATGCCAGCTCCCACTATGTACGTCTGCCACCTGGCACGTGCAATGTAACCTCTCACCTGTGACGTGTGACTGCAAGCACACAGCCGTCTTGGCATGGGGCTGTCAATGTGGACACCTGTCAATGTTTCAGGAGGTGTGATCCGTACAGTGCTGTACATAGGGTGCAGTGCTGACACCTACTACTGTCTCATATCCCCTCGTGCCACAGGTCCCACTTGTTTTGGCCGCTCAGCCTGTGCCCACATCGTCGTCGTCGTGTGCCATACTCATCCAGCCGCGGAAGCAGTTCCATGCTCAGCAGACATTCATGTTGCCGTGGCGTTGCCGCTTGACGGATATGCAGTCAGTCCCCATCAGCACGCCCGCAAGTCATTGGGGCCTAGATCCCCATGTGCATGCACATGGCAGTGGTTTGTATCACTAGCCATTGCCATTGTTGGGAGACCTGTGTAAGTGTATTGTGGCCGTGCCGTCCCAGCTTGACAGCTGGGCTGTGGCTCATGTGCTTGCTCAGTCATGTCAGTGATGTGTATGCGAAATTGCTATGTGTCGTGTTGCTTTGACATGTGTCCTCTGCCATTGTCCCTAGGCGGAGACCGAACATTGACCGCCCATACCAATTGCTGGCGGACATGGACGATACAGAGGTTATTAGGAAGTTTCGGCTGGACAGGCCAACCCTGCATCGACTGTGTGCCATGTTAGAACCCCATCTCCGTCCCCGCAGGGTGTATCCGACTGCTGTCACCCCCACGGCTAAGGTGATGGCCGCCATGCATTTCTTCGCCACTGGGTCATTCCAGCACACAGTGGGCATTGGAGGAGGGATGTCCCAGCCCATGTTCAGCAAGGTGCTGAGGGATGTACTGGCAGCCATGATGCTGTACCGAAACAGGTACATCCGCTAACCCAGGGCTCGTGAATTGGCGGCAGTGAAGGGTGCATTCTATGCCCTTGGCAGAATCCCACACGTCGTTGGAGCCATTGACTGCACACATGTCGGCCTTGTTCCACCACAGGCCACTGAGCACCTGTACCGCAACAGGAAGCACACGCACTCCCTGAATGTGCAAGTGGTGTGCCTTGCGGACATGGTGATCACCCACGTGTGTGCAAAGTTCCCAGGCTCGGCCCATGACGCACACATAATGCGCAACAGCATCTTGCCACGACTGATGTCCAATATGCAACAGGATCGTGCCTGTATTGTCGGTGAGTATGTGGAGTGGTGTAGCGTGCTGGTTGTGCGATGCTGTCCCCTGTCCAGTTGGAATTGCAACGGTTCTCTGTGTCCCTCACACCCAGGTGACTCTGCGTACCCGAATGGGGCATGGCTGCTCAGTCCATTGAGGAATCCTCGCACCCCAGCAGACGATCGCTACAATGAGGCACATGGGAGGACCAGACGTGTGGTCGAGCGTACCTTTGGCCTCCTCAAGTCCAGGTTCAGGTGCCTGGACCGCACCGGGGGTGCGCTGGCGTACTCCCCACAGAAGGTGTGCCAGATAGTGGTGGCGTGCTGCATGCTGCACAATCTGGCCATTCGGAAGCAGATCCCCCTCATCGTGGATGACGGAGATCAACCAGGGCCCCAGCCCGCAGACCAGGACAGCTCGAGTGAGGAGGACAGCGGAGAGGAGGAAGCTGGTAATGTGCGGCAGCAGCTCATCGCCCGCTACTTCACTTGACGGTGAGTGTCCATGTACGACGGCTGATGTGGCTGTATCTGTGCAGGTGTGTGTGTGCTGTGTCAGGGTGGCCGTTTGTTCACTGCGTGCTGTGTGTCAACGCTCCATGGCCAGGGTAGTATGCCACTGTTGGTGGCTGTGGCATTGTGCCCTATTGCTCTGTGCGATGTGTGTACATTGCTTGTAGTTGTTGACATGTACTGTGTGATGGGTGTGTGACACACTCATTGAATGTGCTCCTGTTCTGTCTCCCACCCCTAGGTCCCTACAGGCCCTCCGGATTCAATTGCCATGCCACGCATCAGGTGCCTTTCCGCCCAAGGTGGCCGTTGTATTCCGTACAAATAAAACACAGGGCACAAACAGCAGTTAGTGAAAAAGGTGCATTTATTACAAACTGTGACATGTGATTGTGTGTAAGGTGATGACAAAAGTGGTGCGTGCAGTGACAATGAGCTGTCGGTCATGGCTGCGTGATGATCAGGGTGTACCCACTGGTTCTATGTCCATAGTCCAACACACACATGCCATCCAGATGGCTGTGTGGAGTGGGATCGTAGTCCAAGTCAATGCAGTGGCTGGTCAAGGAAGGCTGGCGGAAGGCTGGCTGGCTGCCTCACTTGCGTTTGGAGCGTGCGAAGTCCTCCCGGGAGATCTGTTTCCACTTCGGACGGCCCCTTCCACGTTTGCGAGGGGGTGCCTGCTTGCGACATGCTGGTGGTTGAGGTGTGCTCACTGGCTGTGGACGCTGGGGAACTGGACACTGCTGCTCCACCCTGCGCCCCGGCAGGTGGTGGCGGAGGGGGAGCTGCTGTCCCTGGCTGTGACCTCACCGCCACCACCAGCTGTCCCATGAGGTCCACGATTTGGCCCATACGGGCGTCCATGGACCTCAGCACCCCCAGCACCTCACGCGTGTCTGAAGCAGACCGGACCCATTGTCCTTGGGCCTCTTCATAGGCCCCAAGGACTCTGGCCATTTGAGGCAGGGCATGGCTCCCAGGGGAGGCTGGCGTTTCCCTGACCCTGCTCCTCCTACCAGTCCTGCTGCCACCGGCCTGCCCACTAGCCACATTGCTCACCACGGTCCTCGCTGTGGCTCCCAGGGTGGATCCAGTCGGCCGGGCCACCACCTGCGCTGGGGCTGGTGCCAGCGAAGACGTGGCGGTGGTGGCGGCGGTGGTGGTCGGTGCGGCGATGGTGGCGGTTGCGGCAGTGGTAGTGGCCACAATGACCGTGGGTGTGGCCGCAATGACAGTGGCAGCAGGGGGCTGGGAATGTTCAGCAGCCCTGGATGATGGGTTGGTGGGTAAGAGGGGTCCTGGGGAGCGGCTGGGCCCTGCCACACCAGATGGGCCTGCTTGGTGGTCCGTGTCCGAAGAGGAGGACAGATCCTCCAGATCCGTGTGTCCTCGTTGGGGGCTTGTAGGCTGGCTGTGCTGGCTGCTGGCTCCATCCCCAGCATCCAGCAGTTCGTCACCTGTGGAGAGAATGAGATTTGTTATTGTGTTGCACCTGGCGAAGTATGTATTTGTCGTCTGACATTGACAGTTCGTGCAATCTCGTACATGGGTTTCCCGGAGGCGTGTGTGTGGCTGTAGCATCTGTAGTTGTGTGTGCTTGGCAATGGGACTGTGTGCTGTGCACATGTGGCATGGGACGGATTGGCCATGCCGATGGGTGTGTTGCTGTGCCCCTACTTATTGTGACTCTGGTGTATGCGGGCTCCTGGCCCATCCTGGGTCTGGTTTGTACTTTGCTTTTGGTGTTCAGATGGGACGCTTAGGAACGCATATGGCAACATGGGGGCCATGCCCCAGATTCGCATTTGGGAGGGGATATGCTTTTGCTGTTCAAATGGAACGCTTAGGAACGCATATGGCAACATGGGGGCCATGCCCCAGATTCGCATTTGGGAGGGAATATGCTTTTGGGGTTCAAATGGAACGCTTAGGAACGCATATGGCAACATGGGGGCCATGCCCCAGATTCGCATTTGGGAGGGAATATGCTTTTGGGGTTCAAATGGAACGCTTAGGAACGCATATGGTAACATGGGGGCCATGCCCCAGATTCGCATTTGGGAGGGAATATGCTTTTGGGGTTCAAATGGAACGCTTAGGAACGCATATGGCAACATGGGGGCCATGCCCCAGATTCGCATTTGGGAGGGAATATGCTTTTGGGGTTCAAATGGAACGCTTAGGAACGCATATGGCAACATGGGGGCCATGCCCCAGATTCGCATTTGAGAGGGAATATGCTTTTGGGGTTCAAATGGAACGCTTAGGAACGCATATGGCAACATGGGGGCCATGCCCCAGATTCGCATTTGGGAGGGAATATGCTTTTGGGGTACATGCTGTGAGCCATGGGTGCCGAACGTGACATGTGTTGTGGCAGCATGACAGTGCATGGTTTGAGGTGTGTGCATGCTTGACATGGCCTGCATATTTGCTGTCTGTTGTGATTACTGGACATGGCATTGGACGCATCGTTATGAGTGAGTGATAGTTGTGTGCCAGCCAACGTATTGCAGTTGTCCCATCTCCTTGGTGTGCGTGCTGCCCTGTGCCATGTGCATCACTGCAGTGCTCGGGGGGTGTGGCCCATGTTGTGTGTTGTTGCTCACAGTGTGTCGTGCGCTTAATTGACTTCTGGCACATGGTTGGTCATGGGCATGTATCTTAGCGTGACTGCTGTATGTGTGGCAGCTGTGCGGATGACATGCCTTTCATGAGACTGGGGCTGACGGATGGGATGGATGGTATGTTGTATGTGCATGGTGTGTCTGTGAGTTTGATGGGTTCAGTGGTGTTCGTGTGCATTTATGTTGTTCCGCTCTGTTGCGTCTAGTGTTGTTTGTCTTACATAGGCGTAGTTGTGGGGTGTGTGGTTGACAGGCAGTAGGGGCTACATGGACAGGACTTCAATGGTGTCTCGGTTGTGTGTGATGAGTTGCACAGTGGCTGCCGTGTGGGACTATATTCAGTGTGGCTTGTGCATGCAGACGTGGCTCCTTGGGTGTTGCTATGTCTGTGATGGGTCATGTGGGGTGTGAGTCTGTTGTTCATGTCCGTGTGCACATTGTTCACTTGTTCGTGACGGTGGGCGGTGCTGCGTGTTCGTCTGCTACGTGACATGTCCCATGTGTTGGTCGTGTTATGGTCCTCATGCCTCCAGTAATCCAGCCCTGTCCAGTTTCCCACCTGCAAGTTGTTCGTGCGTGCACTGTACTGGATGCCACATGGCTCTCAGCGGGGGGTGCTCCATGTTGCAGGTCTGTGGGGGTGGGGGGGTGTTGTGGGTCGTGGGAGTGGCTGGACACCCACTGACACCGATTGCTGTGGACCGTGATGTCTGCCTTTCGGCTGTCGTTGTGCACTGCGGTGGCTGACACGTGGCTGTGGGGTGTGGGGGATGCTCCTCCTTGCTGTGCTGTGGGACTGGGGCCTGGTGTGTGTTGTACTTGGGCTGTCCACCCTCCCACCCACTGCACTTTGTGTTCCTGCCACTTACCTGTTACTTGTCGGTTAGTGCAGCTGTGGCGGACACATGGGTGTGGTGGGTGCTCGTTGTGGCGCTTCTGGCATATTTGGGGACCTGTTGGTGGTTACGTGGCTGGCTGAGTGTACACATGTCCCCACGCATCTTACAGTTGTTCGGTTTGGGCTGTGTGTGGTGGTGTCTGTTGCATGTGTGTGTGATGTGTTGTGTATTGTGTGCTGGACATGGGGGTGTTTGTCCCTGGGAGCTGTGGCATGGTAGTTGCGCATGTGAGTACATAGCGGTGTGCTGGTATACATTAGTTTGTACTTACCAGCCTCCACTCCCCCTGCTAATCCGGCGAGGATCTCCGGATGTATTACGACTCGCACCTTCTCCTCCCACGCTTTGAAGGTCTTAAAGAGCGCGGGATTCCCTCCGCCAGTGACGGCAGCCAGCTCTCTGTTTTTGCCCTCCTTCTTCTTGACCAGGCTCTTTACGTCATTCCAACGTTTGTTAATTTCTACTCTGTTCCTGGGCAGGGTCCCGACTGCATTGACCTGGTCTACGATCCGGTTCCACATTCTGTTTCTGGTGGCTAGTGGTGTGTGCTGGACCATGTTCCCATAGATTTGTGGGTACACCTTGATGATCTCGTCGACCATGACCGTCAGCTCCATGGGCGTGAACTTGGGCATTCTTTGTGGTGCCATGGTGTTTGTGGTGCTGGTGCGGTGTGTGTTGTGTAATGTGCAGGGGGTTTGTGGTGCCGGTGCTTGGTGGTGGTGGTGTGTTGGTGGTGGTGGTGGTGGTGGTTGTGATGTGTGCGTTTCTGTGGTGTGCTGCTGTCCTTGCTGTGTCACTGTGTCCTCTCCTCTCCCTCTCTGGTTTGCAATGTAGCAAGGGGTTGTGGTCTGTGGGAGTGCTGCTTTTGTACTCACCTATGTGGGTGTGTCCTCATGGTCTGTTGTTTTCAGGTGTGTTGTGTCTGGGGTTCTGGCCTTTGTATTTTTTGTTTGTCCGGGGGGTGTTTTCGGGATGTGTACTGTGCTTGTGTATTTGTGCGTGCCTTGCTGTGTGGACTTGTTGGCCATGTTGTGTGCTATTGGTTTTGTGTGCGGATGGTTTCTGTGCAGGTACGTTGGCGCCATGGCTTCTGCCGTGTCGATTCTCATCGGCGTTGTTTGCGCTGGCGGGCGGTATATTTGTGGTTTTTCCGCGCTCATGTCGGTGCGATCGTAATTTCACGTGCGGTGTGTCGGCCGTGAGGGCGGGCGGTTTTGTGTTGTCGTGCGTGTTTCCGTCCGTGGCGGGCGGTTTGACTCCGACTCGGACGTTGGCGGGCGGTATTTTGTGTGCTTTTTCCGCCGATGGCGGTTTTCGGTTTGTGTAATCGTAATGGCGTGGTCGGTGTTCAGGCGGTGTGTGCGGGCGGATTTTTGCCGCTTCCATGCCTGGCGGATTTATTTACGCCGGGTATCGTAATGGGCCCCTTAATGTTTTAATTAATTATACAAAAATGTTTTATTTAAAATTATTAATATATGTATATATTTTATTTTTATATAATTTAAAAGTTTAAAAATTAAATAAAGATAATAGTTATTAAATTATTTTAAAGTAAATATATGTATATGTATAAATTATTATGTTTGTGTGTTTATATTTGTTTAATTTAAGTTTATTTTTTAATATTTAGTTAAAATGTATATTAAATTGAATTTATTTTGTTAAAGATAATAATATTTTATATATTTAATATATATTATTTTATTTTATTTATATTTTTAAATCAATATTTTTTACATCTATATTTTTAACTTTGATATTTTTGATTCGATATTTTTGTACTTACCTGTTTAATTATAGGGAGTTAATATTTTTGCATTCTATATTTTTTTTGATATTTTTTACATCGATGTTTTTAGCCTTGATATTCTATCAGTGAACCCCTTCAATGCACTTGTGACAAACATTAGTACTGAAAGTGATTTGACGGAGCAAGTATTATGCATTGGCAGAAATGCTCATTATTAGAACTACATCCTGCAAATGTATTGTAAATATAGCATTCCAAAGTGTGTATAATTATCAGTACAGGGTCAGTATAAATACTTTATCATAAACTAACACTGAAGCTTGCAGCTGCAAATTGAGAGGAGATGGATCCTAAAAAAATGAAGTGAGGGACAGTCATAGAAGAAGTCTCCTTTAATTCCTTTGCAGTGACCCATAGCCCGAATGCTACAGCTAAAACTACAAGTAGCAAATAGTTTCACATAAATATTGCCAAAACACAGCAAAACATTGAAAGCAGAGATAAATGAAATGACACTTAAGTTAAATATTTTGACAACTATGGAGCGTCATACAATTCAGAGATGTGTAAGGAGTCTTCCTTATACTCCTTCTTTTGTTTCTGTGTCACAAAAACCATGCCACACTAATAACAAAGGCTTCTTTGATGCGTGCATACCTCCTCCTAAAAATGAAAATGTCTCTGGAGAATGGGGTCCACTGATCTGAAAATGGCTTTGGGAGGAGGTCCGTGTGAGCCCCTCTTCCTAACAAATCAGTACAGCCCGGGGATGTGGTCCCAGGGGCCTGTAATGGCTCAGGAAGGAAGAGGCGCAGACCCCCTCACCAATATTTATAAAAAAGGGTATCCTGGTTGGGCAATGGGACACAAAAATGAATAATGAATGAGCGTCAGGAGTCACTCATTTATTATTTACTGCTCCTTGAAGCCCTATAATACCTTTTTTCCCTCAGATGTTTTTGAATTTAGTGGTGCACCTACAATAAGGAGGGGGATCACCAAGCCTTGTTTGTAATGTTGTGGGCACTATACAGAGTGTAGCGGCTGCCAGCATCATTAAAAAGTAAGTCTCCTTGGTCATTAAATCCATAATTGAAGGAGAGCTGGAGCTCTATGCTCTTCAGTTGAATAGCTGGGCCCTCTTGGGGTTCTTTTTTATGGCTGCATTTTGTAACTGGAAAGATGTTAAAAGAAAGACTCTGCCACCTTTTTTAAAAATAAATCATTCATTTTTTATGACAATCACTTTTATTAAACATTGCAATGCTTGAATTAGTGAGATATACATTTGATTAAAAGTGTTGGTGATTTTTTGACGAAGACAAAAGGTCTGCTTTATATATGTTGATATTCTGCCCCCTTGATAAAGCTAATAGGCCCACTTTTTATATTTTGATGTACTGACCATCAGATCTGTCTGTCTTAATTAAAATGAGACCCTTAGGGGCTGATTCCGATTCGGGCCGGAAATCTCTCCGACCGAGCCGGATCCGGAGAGATATCCGACCGAGCCGGACTCCCGCAGTCCGACCGAGCGAGTACGATGCGGCCGTATGCTGCCCGACTCGATTCGGTCGGACTCCCATTGAAGTCAATGGGAGCCGGGTCATACAAACGCGTACACGGGCTCCCATTGACTGAATGGGTACGCCGCGAACAGGGGGTCCCCTACAGTGGGTACGCGTCGGTGCGACTCGCACCGTACATGCATGTTTAGGGGACCCTTGGGTCCCCCTGTGCGATCCCGTGCGGCTACGCGTGCAGGGGTCCGACACGGACCCCGAAGTCCCGGCTCCGACAGCTTTTGGAGCCGGACGCTACGAGTCAGTCGGGCTGTTCGAGCGCGCATCGTACTTGCTCGGTCGGGAAACGTCTCCATTGCGTGGTGCGAGCCGTGTCCGTATGAGTCGGTCAGAGCGGTTCGGACCCGGGAACGAGTCGGTCGGCGATGTCGCGTGCGCTCGCATCGTACTTGCTCGCTGGGACGACTGTATGAATCGGTCGGGAAAAAGGCCTCCGAATCGGATCCGGTAAAGCCGAATCCGATTCGGAGCCCTACCAGCCGAGATCGGAATCGGCCCCTTAATGTTGTAACATAACACAGTCACCCGCAGGTGCTAGTTGCATGTTGGTGCCCTTTGCCTCACCACATGCCGCACATGGCAAAATCTGTGCGCAGAAGGAGCTTGGGTACCAGTGGGGCTGGGCGCAGGAGCTGGCCAAAATCCAGACCCTGTTAACCCCACACTATGAACAGCCGTGTGCAGTGGGGGAGTTTGGGGGGGTTGGATGCTCCAGGCCCTGCACAACAATCAACATCTTATTTGACTTTAAAGAAAGCATAGAAATTCACTGTGAAAACCAAAGGATAAAGTTATGTTATAGTTAGCAATTGTGATAATATATTACTTTACATTGACATTAACCTGGAAATTCATTGAAAAAACAAGGTTAAAGGGATGTTATAGTAAGGTGAAAGTATAAGTTAAAACATACTGTTTTAAATTAACAAAGCCACAGAAATTTACTAGTAATAGTTATCCCAAGTAACTATAACTTGTGCCCTAAAGTAACCATTGAGCACGCCCTTGCCATGAACTGCCAAATACTGCCAATATCACATCACTGATTACATGTTCTATGCCACCATTGATAACATCACTACAACATATGAAATTCCATCATTGATGACAACATGATGCATGGTGGGGCACAAAAGCAGAGAAAGTGTTGGACTTTGAAGGTTTGGAATTTGCTAATCCTGCTGCTATCACTGCAACAGTAGGGAAGGTGTTGAACTCTGGGCGAAAGAAACCTAATATTCCCACTCCAATGTAAACAAAAATTAGGAAAGTGTTGACTATGGAGGGGTTATACAAACCATTCCCCGTCCAATATAAGCAACAGTACAGACAGCGTTGTACTTTGGAGAGGTTAGATTTAGTATTCCCACTCAAACATAAGCAAAAAGAAAAAAAAGTATTTGGAGGGGTAAGATTTGCTATTCGCACTTCAATCTAAGCTTTGGAGAGTTATATTTACTATTCCCAATTCAGTGTAAGCAAAAGCATGGAAGGTGTTGGACTTTGGAGTGGTTAGATTTACTATTCCCACTCCCACACAAGCAAATGCAGGGAAAGTGTTGTACTTTGTAGTGGTTAGATTTCCTATTGCCACTCCAATCTTAGCAACAGCAGGGAAAATAAACTTTGGAGAGGTTAGATTTACCATTCCAATTTCTAAATGTTTTTAAAGCAAAATATTTAAATACATAACAAAATACAAATATGTGCATATATATAATCGTTATAGATAAATAAAAATAAATTTAATGAAAAAATAAATGTCATATTACAAAATACATTTATAAAATAAAAAACTAATTATAAATATTTAAATAAATGCACTTTCCTCTCTACTACCTCTAACATACCAACAAACAATTTAAAAAAAGTTATAAATAAAATATTATTATAACAAAATTGCATTTTAGAAACCCTTGAATGCCTGTCATGATTCCGCTCTGAAGGAAACCTTTTCACAAAGTGTCCGTATTTCAGCAAGGAACTGTGAAGCACAAAAATAATACATATGCCACTATTTTCCAAAATTGTATTATTAGATGCACTTATCAACAAATCAACAATTGATTAATAATAACAGAAATGAATATATTAATTCATCAATTAAATAATTTATATAATTAATTTGCATTTGATTTATTTAAAAAACAAGAACAATAACTTACATTTTTATTAGATTCCCTCCCAAATTTCGTACCAACCAGGCCAACCAGACAACCTACAACTAACTTACAAATACTGAAATGTTTAAAATAGCAAATAATCAGTGAAATAATTAACATAATAAATCAGCAATTAATATTTTAATTAGCATACAAATCAATTAAAAATGAGAAATAACTAAAAATTTATATTCCAAATAACTTCCCTCTCCAATCCTGCACAAACGCAACAACCAGCTACTAAATAATTATTACTTACTTATAAGGTCGATTTTTTATATGTTGAGTTTTCTCCCCCCAACTGCAAAGTCTCCACAGTCGTAAAGTGACCATTAAATTGTTTGTTTGTGAATACAGAGAAAGACTAAACTCACACAAAAATGTATGTTTACCTTTCTGAATGGTATAGCAATTGGCTTATTCTTGTGTCAGTACGTGACGTCCCTCCCCAAACCTATTCCTGACCCCCATAAGGCCTCCTACTCCTCCCTAATCCCATCCCATTTTGGAGTAAGTCTGCCCCTTTAAAAAGCCACAAACCTGTGTCCTACTCCTACCATGTGGCGGCTGGTGACTTTTGAATGTCGTGGGGTGTAAAAGTTGGAGGTAAGTGTTGTACCGCAAGCGAGCCCGACCGTCATCAGGGGAGTTCGGAAGGGTTCTCACCACATGAACATTTTTTTAAAAGAGGGGACAAATGGTGCAATTTAATGCTAATTTGAGAATGCAAGAAGATTTATAAAGCAATTGTGAAGGTGCAGACTTGAAATATTTAAACACCAACAATTGCTCCAAATGTTAGAATTTAAATTGTTCAATAGTTACTGTAGTGTGCAAATTGTACAGTGCAACAAGCAAGGTTTTCAATCATCTTACCTGCACATAGTGTTGTCTCTTCACTGCATTTGGTTGCTTAAGCTAAAAATCTTCATGAAAAACCACTGTGAGGTTAGTGTACTTCGTTATTTTATTAACCTCTGAATCTGACTAGTTAGAGGGAAGTATGCAGGGCCAGCTGCGAACCTAGTGGGGGGCCCACAGCCAGGCCCATTGGGACACCATGTCCACGTACTCCTCTGTCTGCAGTTCCTGGTCGCCGCCGTCCTCCACTGCCTCTGGTGGGTGTCGCGACAGGAAGACTGCCGGATTCTTCGCTCCGGGTCTGTACACCAACTCCATTTGGAACTGCTGCAGCTGTATGGCCCAGCGTTCAATTCTTGGTGGAGGATATGGTGCTGTGCCTCTGAATAGCGGGATTAACAGCTGGTGATCGGTCACCACCCAAAATGGATGCCCGCTGACATATAGGTGGAAATGGTTGCAAGCCCACTTGATGGCCAATGCCTCCCTCTCAATCTGGGAGTACCGGGATTCTGTTGGCGTGAGCGCTTTACTTGCAAAAGCGAGTGGAGTCCATTTTCCAGGTTCTGTCTCCTGGGTCAGGAGAGCTCCTAGCCCAACGGGACTGGCGTCCACTAGAAGCTCTGTCATCCGGGTGGTGTCAAAATACGCAATGGTGGTTCTTCCTAGCATTGCCTCTTTAATCTTCAGGAAGGTGTCCGCCTCTCCTTGGCCCCACTTCCAGGTTGCATCCTTCTTCATCAGGGCGCGCAGAGGCTCTGCTAGCGTGGCCAGGTTCGGTATGAACCTCCCGCAGTAGGTGGCCATCCCGAGGAAACTCCTTACTTCTGATGCAGTTGTCGGTGCGGGGCTTGTTGTATGGCCTGTGATTTTCTTGGGTCCACTCTGACCCTATCCTGGCTGAACACATAGCCGAAGAACTCAATTGACTTCTGGAAAAACAAGCACTTGTCTCAGTGAAGGGTGACTCCGTGCTTAGCGAGACGTTGGAGTGTGGCCCGGAGATGGCGATGGTGCTCTTCCATGGTCGCGGAATGTATCAGGATGTCATTGCTGACATTGAGCACCCCGTGGAGTCCTGACAGCACTTCCCGGACAGCGTTCTGGAATATTTCTGCCGCTGACGAGGTGCCGAAGTTTAGTCTCTTGTAGCGTCTTAGGCCGATGTGTGTTGAAAATGTAGTAATATACCGGCTCTCCTCAGCTAGCCTCAATTGGTGGTATCCTGCGTTGAGGTCAAACTTGGAGAACCAGCGGGATCCGTTGAGATCAGCCAGGATGTCGTCCACGGTTGGCGTCAGGTGTCTTTCGCGCTTGATGGCCTGGTTGGGCAGGCGCATGTCGATACATAGCCTGATATTTACGGGCTGTTTCGGTTTCTCCGCAATCACCATGGGAGATACCCAGGGCATCGGCCCCGTGATCTTCTCAATAACACCCTGCTGTTCCAGCTCTTGTAGTTCTTTCTCCACTGATGGTCTCAGGTGGAATGGAATTCGTCTGTGCCTCAGGGCCACTGGTTTTACGGCTTTGTCGATGTGGAGTTTGATCGGTGCTGTCTTCATGCATCCGAGGCCTCTGAATAGTTGCGGGAAGAGGTTGAGGACATCGTCTGTTTGTAGTGTTTTGATGGTGTTGGCAAATGTGACTAGGCCAAGGTGTCTAGGCCAAGATGTCTGCTTCCCTGTCGACCATGTGGAAAGTAGTTGTGATTTCGTGCCCTTCTGCTTTGACTTGGACGGTCATCTTCCCTCTGAGCGGTAGCGGGGTTTGGCTGCCATCCGTGAGGATCCGGGCGTGCGAGGGAGACAGTACGGGTCGTGGGCTGAGCCGCTTATATGTTGGCACCTCATTACGTTTATGGATGCTCCCGTGTCAATTAGCGCAGTGACTGGGGATCCAGCGATTTCTATGGCACACGTGGGTTGTGGCCACCTCTTCCTCTTGAGGTCACTTGCAGAGGAAATCAGGTAACACTCGCCCTCTTCGTCAGTTGATGAATCTTCGAGGTAGTGCCTCTGTCGGGTGGGTGTAAGGGCTGATCTGGGGTTTTCTGGTTCTTCCAGTGACAGGTGTTTGACTGCCTTCGATGGTGGTCGTCGTCCTCGGGTTCCTCGATTCCGCGGTCCTCCCCTACACACTACTGTGAAGTGGTTGGGCAAGCCACACTTTGAAAACGTTCGCCCTTGCACTGGGCATTCCTTCTGTGGGTGTTCTTCCCTTCCACAGTATCCACAGCGCGACCCCTGTGCGCCTCTTCCAGGCCACCAGCCCCGGGTGCCTCTGTTCTGGGGTCGGATCGCATCTGCTCTTTCTGTCTTGATTGTGGCTGGTTTTTCTGCCTGTTGGTTAATTGCGATGTCCATCGCCGTCGCTCTGGCGTTGGATAGGTCATGCGACCTGGCCATGATGAGGATATCCTCCAGGGTGATGCCTGGTTGGCGCAGGATGAGGGTCCGGAGGTTTTTGTTCCGGCAGCCTTGGATCACTTGGGCCCTCACCTCTTTGTTTTGGTCGTCATCGGTACATGTGCTCGTCAACTCACGCAGTCGCGCGTGGAACGCGTCCATCGACTCCCCTTCCCTCTGCCGTGCATGGCGCAGTTTAAACCTCTCGTAGTCCGGGTTTAGTTGGGGGTCAAAATGCGCATTCAGGGCCCTGACCGCTGCATTGTAGTCGTTAGGCGCTCCGGTGTTGGGTAGGTGGGCAAACAACTTGTAGATCTCATCGCCCGCGAAGTGCAGTAGGAGGGATTGCTTGACTGCTCCGTCCGTTTCTCTTGTCACCGTGAAGTAGTTGTCCAACCTGCTGATCCATAGTGTCCATCTTGGAGACGCTGTGGCCGGGTCTATGAGCTTGCTAAATGGGGGCAGCGCGTTGATCTGCGAGTGCTGTGACACTGGCTGGATGACTTGGGGCCCAGCTTGTTGGTCGGGCGGCAGGGGTGGTGGTGACGCTGCATGAGCCTGTTGGTCTGTCATCTCTGCGCATGTGTCGTGCGCCTCCTGCTGCGTGTGAGCTGTTAGTTAGGCGTGGCATGAAAACGCTGCTCAAAAATGGCACCAAATGTGCCCTACGTGCTCCTCACTGGGAGTGACTTCTGGGGCCTTCCACTGTTTGATGGGCTCACTCTTCTCTCCACTTAGTCCTCGAGTGGTTTTCCTTCTTGTTATTTGGGCTCTGGGCACGTAGGTTGCACCAGGTGCTGCCACCACGTGGCGGGCGCGATGCAGCGTGGCGAGTGCTTCAGGCACAACGGCGTGGCTAGGGCCGTGTGCGCGCCATCGCTGGGGCACTGCAGGCCATCCTGCGCATGCGCGTGCTACACAGCTTGACGCGGGCTCCAACCGGATGGTCACCGGGAGCACCAGCATCACAAGAGCATGCGGAGGTTGTGCGGGGCTCCGGTAGGGAAGGAGCGAGTGTGCGCGTACCTGCGTTGCGGGCTCAGTGGTGCCGGGGTCAGGACGGTGTTGCTGCGATGATGGTAGGCCGCAGCCATCACGATAGCTGAGCACGCACAGCCTGTGAGTGTAGCGCACGTTCCTTTTGGGGTGCTGCGGCGGTGTTCTTCGCTCTGCCGGGCCGACGGGCCGGGAGCAGGCACCACGACACAGGCGTGGTACAGTTCATCGAGGACGGCCGACAGAACACCCACCCTCGTCGCCAATGTTGTACTGTTCAGCAACAGCAGCAGGCCCTGGAACAAACGGCGCTTCAAAGGACATACGAACACACACTTAGGGGTCGCTTCCGATCTCGGCCGGAAGCGCACCCAACACTATTCGCCCGGAAAAAAACCAAGCCGAACGCGTGTTTCCCGACCGAGTCGAACAGTCGTCCAAACGAACAAGTACGATGCGCATAACAGCCCAGATTCCGAGCGAGCCGTACTCACCAAATCCAGCTCCTGTTCCCCGTCCGAGCCTGATCCGTAAACACCGAATCAAGTCGCTCGGAAGCAAACACAAAGCACCTTCCGGCCGGACGAGTACGATGCGCCTTCCGTACTCGCCGAACCCGTCGCTACGTCCGGCACGTCAGAGCATCCGGGAGAGCTGCACATAAGCTCCGCTTCGCGCCACAAGACGATCCACGGTGACGAGATGGACAAGCCAGTGACGAGTACAAGTCCAAGCCACGAGAAACCCGAACGAGACGAACAAACCATGAATCCCATCGCGCAGGTCCTACCAAAACTCTACATCTATTACCGGGACTGGTATGGACGCGTACGGCGCAGACGGTAAGTCACACACCCACTACACAAACAAACGACACGTACCCAACATATGTCACACACACATAGGGATGCAGAAATGACGTACACCAGCAACAGCAGAACAATAGGGGCGGGATGGCTATCACCAATGCCATACACACCCATAGGGGGATGGATGCCTACCACCACCACCACCCCTACTCAGGGGGACTGGATGCCTGTCACTACCACCACCCCTACTCAGGGGGCTGGATGCCTACCACTACCACCACCCCAACTCATGGGGGCTGGATGCCTACCACTACCACCACCCCTACTCAGGGGGCTGGATGCCTACCACTACCACCACCACTACTCAGGGGGCTGGATGCATGTCACTACCACCACCCCTGCTCAGGGGGGGCTGGATGCCTACCACTACCACCACCCCTACTCAGGGGGGGCTGGATGCCTACCACTACCACCAGCCCAACTCAGGGGGGGCAGGATGCCTGTCACTACCACCACCCCTACTCAGGGGGGGCTGGATGCCTACCACTACCACCACCCCTACTCAGGGGGGGCTGGATGCCTGTCTCTACTACCATCCCCACTCATAGGGGGATGGATGCCTACCACCAGCACCACCCCTACTCATAGGACGGGTAGTGCATGACACAACCAGCACACTCCAACATAAGGAATGTCAGAAAAACACATCCCCCCAACACCATGACAAGCGTGTGTAGTCTGTGTCAAATGCCTACAACACTGAACATGACATTGAACATACAATGTGACCCCCTATCACATGTGTCACACATAAATGTGTGTGGCCTCCACAATGCAAGCAGACCATGACCACTGTGGCAATGGGGTCTAACACCCCATCATCACAGTGACCAAAAGGTAAGTGTGGGGTCCATAGCTGAAGCACATTTTGAACATTGTGGCAATGGGGTCCAAACCCCCATCATCACAGTGACCAAAATGTAAGTGTGGGGTCCATAGCTGAAGCACATTTTGAACATTGTGGCAATGGGGTCCAAACCCCCATCATCACAGTGACCAAAATGTAAGTGTGGGGTCCATAGCTGAAGCACATTTTGAACATTGTGGCAATGGGGTCCAAACCCCCATCATCACAGTCACCAAAATGTAAATGTGGGGTCCATAGCTGAAGCACATTTTGAACATTGTGCCAATGGGGTCCAAACCCCCATCATCACAGTCACCAAAATGTAAGTGTGGGGTCCATAGCTGAAGCACATTTTGAACATTGTGGCAATGGGGTCCAAACCCCCATCATCACAGTCACCAAAATGTAAGTGTGGGGTCCATAGCTGAAGCACATTTTGAACATTGTGGCAATGGGGTCCAAACCCCCATCATCACAGTCACCAAAATGTAAGTGTGGGGTCCATAGCTGAAGCACATTTTGAACATTGTGGCAATGGGGTCCAAACCCCGATCATCACAGTCACCAAAATGTAAGTGTGGGGTCCATAGCTGAAGCACATTTTGAACATTGTGGCAATGGGGTCCAAACCCCCATCATCACAGTCACCAAAATGTAAGTGTGGGGTCCATAGCTGAAGCACATTTTGAACAGTGTTGTCATGGAAAAAGCTGCAAATGCCAAACAGCATGGATGATTCCTGGTCACACAACAACAAACACATCAGTGGCATAGTAGTGCTTGTGTCCCATAGCAACATAGATTGGGTGAGGCAAACATTGCAGTATAAATAAGACATACCTTTGGCCATGTGCAGACAAACATCACCCATGGGGGCTGACATTGTCAACATTCATCAATAACACAATGACAGAAGTGACCATCATAATGCAGACCCACATATCTGCACCAATGGACACACAAATGTAGATACCCTGTGGAGACTGTAGATGTGAGGTGAACAAATACCATACCATGGCAGCAATGGGACATACAAACCATGATTATTGTGCTGACTGATGACCTAGGAGTCCCAGGGACAGCAGGGGAAACCCACCAAACAACATACAGCCAATGGCACACTAAAGATATGCCAATGCAGTGGTGCAGATGCACAAACACAAACAGGCAGCCTCACACTGCATATCAAACACAACAGGTGATGGGGGGTGTGCCTGTGTCCTCAGGCAACCACACAACACATGAGGAGGCCTGAATCCCAATTACACAGATGTGTATACAGTGCCACACAAAAGTAACTCATGGATCGGATTCCCCTATGTGGCCAATCAGGCATTGTTAGATGACAGGGAGCCCAAATTACACATGTCACGCAAGCTTGTAGGAACAGCAACTAACACAGCAAGAGACAGACCCACCACAGCACTACCCCCAGGGACACCACATTGTGGTGACACTGGCCTGCATGACAATCCCACTGTGATGACAAAGCTAGATGTCGTTCACACTGTGAACCACAGTCATGTGTCCTGAGCAACAAACTACCATCACACCTACACAAGCACAAATCAACCAGCACGGCTTTTCAGCCAAGGCCAATATGGAGGTAGGGGTCTAGCCGTGCAACAACTCTCATTTGCACACACTCAACACCACACACCTTGATCTCCAC
This sequence comes from Calotriton arnoldi, assembly GCA_963921515.1. NCBI lineage: Eukaryota > Metazoa > Chordata > Amphibia > Caudata > Salamandridae > Calotriton > Calotriton arnoldi. The sequence continues at coordinate 15,776 of CAWUFW010020730.1, read as the reverse complement.
CAATGTGCAGCAGTGAAGCTCACATGGACTGGTGACATTGCACATGCACCCATGACAATCCCAGGGGTGGTGGTGGGAACTAAGGTGCAGAAACCCATCACACATGGCCAGTAAACAAGACTCGTGAATGTCTGACACACTGCACAGTACGCTGTACATGGGCATGACGTCAAATCCACAACAACCAATCGGATCCCGGCCACAGTCACACACCAATGAAGAATCCAAGCTCACCCACAAAGAACACACATAGACAACTTCCAACATTGCAGCTCTGACACTGAGGAGTGGCAGCAGTCTCACACACACAACGTGTCACAATCACTGAAAGCTACCACAAACTGTAAATTACATGACTTGTGTAACCAACAAGTGCCAAGGGGAATCCTGACTGTGTCTCATCTTCGTTTGCCCACAAACTCAGCCCTGACAGCAAACACACCTATGGATGACACCCTGATGACCAGTAATGTGCCATGCACCAACATCCCAGAGAACCCAGGGCGAAGATTTTGGGGGAACATAGGTCAACTCAGCAAGCATCACAAACAGGAACATCACTAGGGATCCCAGCCTGCGTAGCAAAATGGAAGTGAACACACACAGACATGCTCACACAACACACACCTTGGGCTCAGGCAATGTCACGGAATTACACACTGCCATGAGGGGACTCCACTCCTGTGTAAGGAAAGCTGTGCCATACGTTGTCTCTGCAGGGCTCTATCATGTCAGCAGAACACTTGGTCACTCAGTCAACAATTAGCACAAAATGAAGGCTCTCGTCACATCAGCCTGGTCATGGGAGTGTCACCGAAATCATCTGCACAGATCCAACACACATGTATAGCAAGTTGCACTGATAACACAGATGAGTCCTTCCCCATTGATGCCCAAACTTGCATGTCCAGTGGAGATGGTCACACGGTCAGGGAAATAGACAAATTGAACAATGGCAAGCACAACAGATGTGCAGGGGTGTAAGCCACAGATGTGATATTGCAAATAAAAGTAGGAAATCCCATTGCCAAATATTGAAAACATGACACCCTCACATTGCTGCAAAGGATGACATGGATACACACCAGGATAGGACACATTCCCCCTGGACCACATGGGGTCCTGTACAGTAACACTTCCTTTTCCTGATATCAAAAGTCACCATCACTGCAGCAAGGGCATGGTTAGCATCATCAACATCATGTACATCTGAAATAAAACCACCAGAGAACAGAAAGGAGCTTTATTCAGCATATGTGTCTGAAAAATGAAAGTCCAGCAAAAATACAAAGGCCAATGGCCAGTCCAACAGTTCAGTCCGAACAGGGTGACAGTGGCAGATGTCACCCTCTGCTTGCCTGCAGTGCTATGGAGCAGGGACATTCCCCTCGGAGGGGCATACGGGGGGGCAGGCCAGGCACCGCAGGGACAGGATCAGGGCTCACCAGAAGGAGGCAGGGAAGGGGTGGTGGGTGCTGGAGAGTCACTGACAACTGCAGTGGAGGTGTCTGACATGGTGTGTGCCGGCACAACTGGGGGCATGAGTCAGATGGTGTGGGTGCCGGCACAACTCCAGTGGGCTGGTCAGATGGAGTGGACAGGTTCCCCACTGCAGTGCCCAAGTCAGACGGGGTGGTAGTGGACTCCACTGCAGTGCCCATCTCCAGGGAGTAGAATGGGGTTCAGGTAAGGTGGGCAGGACAGAGGGGGAGGACACGGTCGCCACACCAGTGGCACAAACATGTGCAGCGGGGGGTGTGGGGCTGGAAGAGCAAGTGGTAGGTGGAGAAGGCCGCATCATTTTGGGGATGGTGTATCTGTGGGTGGGGGAACCTGGGGCAGGGTGTGGTGGGGGAACCTGTGGAGTGGGGGCCTGAGGGATGGAGGAAGGAGACTTGGTGGTTGAGCTGCAGGGCGGCGGCGGGGTCTTGCTCTTCCGGGCCCAGGGGGACTTGCGGGTGGGGGCCTCAGTCTGTCTGCGCCTAGGGAGGGTGTCCGGGCGAGGGCACTCCCCTCTGTGTGGGTGGACTTCCTCTTCCCCCTGTATGCTGGATCAGCGGGATCGGAGGGGAAGAGGCCGAGGTCACAGAGGAAGAGCTGCTTTGTAGGTGGGGTTGCAGGTGAGGCAAGGGAAGGGGTCTTGGAGGGAGAGGATATTGAGGACTGCGGAGTGACTGTGGATGCCTGTGTGTGTGTCTGTTCCCCATCCCCTGTGGGTGTGGTATCAGTCCCCTGAGGATGCTTGTGTGCACGTTTTGCTCTTGTTTTGTGTGTTTCGGTGCTGCTTGTGTCTGTGTGTTTGGGTGATTGTGCAGGTGTGCATGTGCTTGGGACAGGTAGGGTGCCAGGAAGTGTGGATGGGGCAGAGGTAGGAGGGGTGATGGACTGTTGGAGGAGGGACACTGCTGCCATCAGTGAGGTGTCCATGGACCTATTGCTCCTCTGTAGGGCAGACATGCCCGTCGAGATGCCCTCCATGAACGACACCAGCTGTGTCAACAGAGTGGTGTGTGCATGGAGGACACTCAGCATTGCTGTCTGCCCTACATGGAGCTGGAGAAGGAGGTACACAGACCCCTCACTCAGGGCAGCAGGGGACACAGGGGCAGGGGCTGCGGTGCCTGGCACGAAGGAGACACGCTCCCATACACAGGAGTCTCCACGGACCTCTGGAATGGGAGCCAATGGGAGGGCGGTGGTGGTGGAGGCGGGGCCAGTCATACTAGCCGGGGTGTGGTGGCTGCTGACAGCTGCCTCCACAAGGGAGTCATCCTCCGAGCTGCTGTGGTCCTCAGCTGAGGTGGATGGTGCTGAGGACTCCTCGGTGTGGCTCCCCTCGCCCTCCGTGCCACTGGGTCCCTCCGACCACTCCTCGGCTCCTGACCCAGTCTGGCTCTGCAGCTCCTCCTGGTCCGTGGAGCTGTCCCCTCCTGTGGCCGTGGATGTATCTGCAAACAATTAGGGAAACAGACAAACATCAGTCACCTGCACTGACCGCACACACCACAGTAAGTACAGCACATTACAGATCAAGCCCTGGCATCCTTAGTTGAACAGTGCCAAAAGTGCTCACACAGATTAGGAGAAGCCAATTGTCAGTCTGATGGTCAACCATGGCACTCACACCCCTCCTGCCCTTGCACCCATCTGTCTGGTGCCTGTTGGATGGTAAGACCCCAGGGTGGACACATGCACCACGTACACAGTTGTTGGACATTGCATAGAACACGGTGAAGTATGTGAACATGCACACATCACATCTCTTGCCACTGAGTCAGTACAGGTGTCCGGATAAAGGGATGGCCAGAGTCCAATTAGAGATGCATGTGATGCATACCAGCACCAGACACCATGATGCACCCATGTCCGGATAGTCAATGCCACAATGGGGTGCATGTTGCACATGTCACTCCCCTGCAGGATCACTCTTAGGAAGTTTAATGCCATGGCACAGGCATGCCTGCAAAGTCATACATCACTGTCTCCAGTCACATGGCCATGGCAGCCAGCCAACAACAGTCTGTACTGTGTCACAATCCTAGGTAATGGGGAATGCAAGTTCTGTAGCTGACAAGTGCACATGTCCATCCCCCACAAACCACATCATCTGAACTCTTATTTGTCCACGTCATGCCAATTGGACATATGGGAGACATGAAACACAACTCTATGAACCTGAGCACCTCACAGTCTGCTGTGAATGAAAACAGCTGCCTGGAATTCACAGTCGCATACACCTGTGTGCACAGCAAGTGGTCAAACACCTATAAGTCACAGAAGTATCATCTCTCATGGTCACATCTCAGATGGCATGCTGAGCCCTAAACGATAAACATCCCAGTAGTCCTGACAACGAAGCCACAGCACAACGACACAGAGGCAGACACCCGAGGGAACATTTCACTGATCACAACATGTCAGCTGATACACGGGAGTGGGAGTACAGAGTTTATTGTATGCCCTGGAGTAGGCATGACTGTCCTGCTCCACCTGAAAGAGGGATGAGCCCTGGACAGTAGGCAGGTGGCTAAGCATGTGTGACACACTTCATATACATACTCCTGAGGCCCAAACATTGTTCCCACCCGCTGCATGGGGGTGTGCCAAATACCCCAGGGACATGTGGTGATTCAGATCAGCAAGTGGACCACATATCAAAGTTACACCCAGATTACATGTCAGAACTTAGGCATTGTGTAGGCAATTGACCAACCCATGATTCCCACCACAAAGTCACGGGAACAAATGCTGTCCCCCACCTTGAGCGAAGCAAAATGCAAGGACACAGTACCCAAGTGACACAATTTCCTGACTGTAAGGGCCACACCTGCGTATCAGATGAGGAGTGTGCATGTCACAATTGAGGGACATGGGTCCTGGACCACAAGACTGATGTACTGTGGAAGTTTAACCAGGCGAGAGGAGGGCACATAGCATGTCAGACAAAGTTCACAGTGCAGTCATGGACTCACCCCCTCCTTGCTGCTGTCTGTCCTTCAGCTGCCCATCCAGGTCAGGGAAGACCACCGCCAGGATCCGGTGCATGTGGGGGGGTCAGGGTCCGGTGTCCGCCCCTCCTGCGAGGAGGTGACAGCTTCAGGTGGACCCTTGCGATCCTCCGGGTCCAGCCCCGAAGGTCCTGCCACCTCTTCTGGCAGTTGCGGATCCGGCGCTTGTAGACCCCCACGGATCTTACTGCCCGGGCGATGGTCAGCCAAATTTCCTGCTTCTTGTGGGCATCAACCTGTGAGGATGACAAAGTGAAAATGCCATTACTACACATGCAACATATACGTGCGTCGCACAGTTGGATATACATGTCTCAATCACAGGGGCATATGATGTACACAGGCAGTGCAACTATGGCTATGGACAGTTTGCCAGCAGTCACTACATGGTATCATTGTCTGGGAAGTAAAAGCTTTTTGGATTGCACTGTTACTGCACTGTACCTGTACAGTGCATGTGACTACACACTTTGCTTGCTGTACTGTGGAAGGAGGCTGTCCAGCAGGGCCTGGTTCTCCTCAAGGCTGAAGTCTGGAGCTCTCTCCACAGTACGTGCCATTGCAGTAGCCAGAGGATGCAGGGACAGCAGCAGTGTTGGTGGCAGATGTCGTCCTGGAGCATGTAGTGCAGGCAAGTGAGCTCTCAGGGGAACAGCCAGCATTATATGTGTGCTGCAGAGGCAGATACTCTCCCATGTGTCCAAAGTGATAGGTCCAAGTCGTTTGCATCTTCTGAATCTGGCCAATCCATGGAATTGCACCACTTATACACGCCCACAGCATCCTTCAAAAGTTAAACTTCATGACACCCATGAATTTGCAACATTGTTGTGGCTGGCCAACTGAATTCACTGCATCAGACTCGTTGAAGCTTCGAAAACGCGTCCGTTGCCATGCCAGGCCCTAGTCAATGCATGCGCAACGATCTGACCATTGCTGTACAACGCGTATTCTGGGATACAACGCATACCCGCACACAACAGATTCAATGGCCAGTGAGTGCACACCGATCGGTCCATTGCTGTACAACGCGTACCCGCGACACAACAGATTCAATGGCCAGTGCGTGCACACCGATCGGTCCATTGCTGTACAACGCAGCCCACAGACACAACAGATTCAATGGCCAGTGCGTGCACACCGATCGGTCCATTGCTGTACAACGCGTACCCGCACACAACAGATTCAATGGCCAGTGCGTGCACACCGATCGGTCCATTGCTGTACAACGCGTACCCGCACACAACAGATTCAATGGCCAGTGCGTGCACACCGATCGGTCCATTGCCGTACAACACGCATTCCGGGATACAACGCGAACCCGCACACAACAGATTCAATGGCTAGTGCGTGCACACCGATCGGCCCATTGATGTACAACGCGTACCCGCACACAACAGATTCAATGGCCAGTGCGTGCACACCGATCGGTCCATTGCTGTACAACGCGTACCCACACATAACAGATTCAATGGCCAGTGCGTGCACACCGATTGGTCCATTGCTGTACAACGCGTATTCCGGGAAACAACGCATACCCGCACATAACAGATTCAATGGCCAGTGCGTGCACACCGATCGGTCCATTGCTGTACAACGCGTACCCGCACACAACAGATTCAATGGCCAGTGCGTGCACACCGATCGTCCATTGCTGTACAACGCGTATTCCCGCACACAACAGATTCAATGGCCAGTGCGTGCACACCGATCGGTCCATTGCTGTACAACGTGTACCCGCACATAACAGATTCAATGGCCAGTGCGTGCACACCGATCGGTCCATTGCTGTACAACGCGTATTCTGGGAAACAACGCGTACCCGCACACAACAGATTCAATGGCCAGTGCGTGCACACCGATCGGTCCATTGCTGTACAACGCGTATTCCGGGAAACAATGCGTACCCGCACATAACAGATTCAATGGCCAGTGCGTGCACACCGATCGGTCCATTGCTGTACAACGCGTACCCACACATAACAGATTCAATGGCCAGTGCGTGCACACCGATCGGTCCATTGCTGTACAACGCGTACCCGAACATAACAGATTCAATGGCCAGTGCGTGCACACCGATCGGTCCATTGCTGTACAACGCGTACCCGCACATAACAGATTCAATGGCCAGTGCGTGCACACCGATTGGTCCATTGCTGTACGACGCGTCCCTGTACAGGTCACTCGCATATATCACCATGCTTGTCACTGGTGAACGTATGCCAGTGACATATACTTGCCAGGGACTCAGGGGCACACCTACAACACCACAGCCTGTCCACACTGTATCCTAAGGCATGTAAGGCTGCATTACCTTATCTGTGTATGGGGGTTAACATGTGGTTTTTGTGGTGGCACTTGGGGGCAGCCACTCCCAGGCTGTGCACGTGTTCATGGGGACAGGATCCTTTGTGTGTTGTGCACATGACCACTGTGTTGTGCAACTGTTCATTTCTGAGCATGTGGCATGGTCACATTTCCAGGTTGTGTATGTGTATGTCATGTCACATACCCCCAGAGTCCCATGTGGGAAGGTATGTACGTCACAGGGTGACCCATTGCCACAATAGTGATGGCCCTCCACAGTCTGTGTGCATGTTGTGTTTCCGATGTCTCTGATCCCATGTGCACAATGGGAGACAGTCTCCACATCCATGTTGTTTGTGCATGGACTTTGATGTTGTGCGTGTGTGTGTCACAGACGTCCATGTCCGACCTGGCGGAGGCAACAGGGGCCACTACCTGTGGGAGTCATGTTTGTTTTGCTGACGTGTACATGATACGCCATGTCATGCCAGTGTCCATGTGGCAAGACAGGGTCCCTGGGAATCTACCTGTCAATGAGCTGTGATGCCTGTGGCGCATCTGTCCAGACATGTCACTGTGGTGTGTGTTTGGAACGTGACAGCAGTAAATGGGTACTGTGACACAGCCTAATGATTTCCCACAGCACAGCCTGGAACCTGTTGTCAACACATGTTGAACTGAGATGTTAGATGATGGCCATGTAGGTGCCACATATGTCCATACAGAACGGCACACACATCAAGTACATGTGTCTCGTAATGATGTATCATGTGATATTGAGTATGGTCAATGCCACATATGTGGGGTGACTGACAATCTTTCTTTCTTCACCTATGCACTGCAGGGCACCAGCTGTCCATAGACCATTCCCTGACCTAGCAACGAAGGTAGAACGTGACAGCATCCGACGGTACCGCTTCACCAGGCAGCTGATTGATGATTTGGCCGTGCGCTTGGCCCCACATTTGCAACCTGGCCGGCCGTACCCTACAGCGCTGACCCCCAAGGTGAAGGTGATGGCAGCCCTACACTTCTTTGCCACCGGTACCTTCTCAACACACTGTGGCGTCTGCTGGTGGGATGTCACAGACTATGTTCTAGCCCGTGTGCTACGACGATGTTTTGGAGGCAATGTTGAGATGCCTGAACCACTACATCTATTTCCCTAAACGTCAACAACTCACTGACGTCAAGAGTGACTTCTATGCCCTGGGGAGGATGCCACATGTCATTGGCTCCTTTGATGGGACACATGTGGCTTTGGTGCCACCACAGGCACATGAGCAGGCATACAGGAACAGGAAACATTATCATTCGATCAATGCTCTGGTGGTATGTCTTGCAGATATGTGCATCTCACATGTGTGTGCCCGTTTCCCTGGTTCGGCACACGATGCCTACGTGATGAGGAGTAGTCGCATCCCGAGGATTATGTTGCAGATGCAGAACCAGCGTGCCTGGCTTGTCGGTGTGTACTGACTTTGTACCATTGTGTGTGTTCTGCTATGTTGTATTCCGCGCCTCTTTTCCAACTCAGCTAATGTGCAATTGTCTGTCTGTAGGTGACTCCGGATACCCCAACATGCCGTGGTTAGCTGACACCCCTCAGGAACCCTGTGACACCAGCCCAGATGCGCTACAATGAGGCACATGGTCGGACCAGGAGAGTGATCGAGCGGACATTTGGTCTCCCTGAAGAGCCGCTCCGCTGCCTGGACAAGACAGGAGGGGCCCTCCCATATGCCCCAGCAAAGGTGTGCAAGATTGTCATCGTCTGCTGCATGCTACACAACCTGGCAGTGCGGAAGGAGTTGCCTCTCATCCTGGATGACGATGACCAACATCCGCCACCTGTGGAGGATCCTGGCCTGGGTCACGATGCCAGTGATGATGATGATGATGGTGATGTCCGCACACAGCTCATCACCAACTTCTTCAGCTGAATGTGAGTATCCAGAGAGTTGTCATGCCAATGATCTGAGTTAGCGTGATATGTGTTGGTGGTGCTCTGGTGCTGTTTGAGTGTGGCCATGTGCTACTTGACTGGAAGCGTGCAGCGATGTGTCCTTACAGGTAGTCTGTTCTCCCCAACAGTGTTGACATGCTAACTTGGTTTTCTGTGAGTATCTTGTGACATGTATTGGCCATGAGTATTGCAGTTCTGTCCTGTTCTTCGGAGCTTTTGACTGTGTGTCATGTCTGTCCTTCACAGGGTACTTTCAGAGTTGTTTGGTGAACTGTGATCCCCCGACACCATGATTCAACTTCCAGGGTGGAAGCAGTCGTTTCCCGAGCCTGTGCTGACAGGATGGCTGAGAGTGTTGTCCTGGCGTTTGTTTGGCTACAAGTCCCAAAAGTGTCCCTGTGCTTCACAGGGCATAACCCAGTATGGTTGTTCTTTGTGGGATATTTAATTAGAGTGTGAGGCATTGCATTCTCCCAGGTGAGTTGTGTGGAGTTTGTGTTAAGGAGGTGTGTGAGAAAAGCTGGTGGTGACAATGGTCAGAGCTGTCAGTCCTCCTTCCCACCCAGCCAGATATCCCACCATGGAACGTGCTTCCATTGCAGGGAGTGCAAGTTGTCTTTCAAGATGTCAGTCAGTGGTGTCCTGCTGTTGGTTGTTGCACAGTTCCGAGCAGGGCCTTGTGCTCCCCACAGCAGTACCCAGTTTCAGCCACCTTGTCAGTTCTTTTCCACTCCCTGTGATGTGAGCATGGTTCAGAGTGGTGTTGATGGGCCAATTGTGAGGGTGAGCAATATCTGTGACTACAACTCCCATCATGCTGTTGCCTACACCCCCTTCCCAGCATGCCCATACTTCCTCCCTTTTGAGTGGACTTCACTGTGTGTGAGTGTGACAGCAATGGCAAGATGGCTGACAGTGGTGTCCTGCTGTTTGTTGGTGCCCAGTTCCCAGCAGGGCCTTGTGCTCCCACAGCAGTACCCAGTTTCAGCCATCTTGTCAGTTCTTTTCCACTCCTGTGATGTGAGCATGGTTCAGAGTGGTGTTGATGGGCCAATTGTGAGGGTGAGCAATATCTGTGACTACAACTCCCATCATGCTATTGCCTACACCCCCTTCCCAGCATGCCCATACTTCCTCCCTTTGAGTGGACTTCACTGTGTGTGAGTGTGACAGCAATGGCAATATGGCTGACAGTGGTGTCCTGCTGTTTGTTGGCGCACAGTTCCCAGCAGGGCCTTGTGCTCCCCACAGCTGAGGCCAGTGTCAGACATCTTTGAATTGGCTTTTCACTCCCTGTGAGGTGTGCATGCTTCAGTGTGAGCTTGCTGGGCCATGTGGGAGGGGGATGTTGAGCTGTGACTACCACTCCCATCATGCTATTGCCTACACTCCCCTTCCCAGCATGCCCATACTTCCTTCCTTTTGACTCAGGGAGTGCAAGTTGTCTTTCAAGATGTCAGTCAGTGGTGTCCTGCTGTTGGTTGTTGCACAGTTCCCAGCAGGGCCTTGTGCTCCCCACAGCAGTACCCAGTTTCAGCCATCTTGTCAGTTCTTTTCCACTCCCTGTGATGTGAGCATGGTTCAGAGTGGTGTTGATGGGCCAATTGTGAGGGTGAGCAATATCTGTGACTACAACTCCCATCATGCTATTGCCTACACCCCCGTTCCCAGCATGGCCATACTTCCTTCCTTTTGAGTGGACTTCACTGTGTGTGAGTGTGACAGCAATGGCAAGATGGCTGACAGTGTGATCTTGTTGTTTGTTGGTGCCCAGTTCCCAGCAGGGCCTTGTGCTCCACACAGCAGTACCCAGTTTCAGCCATCTTGTCAGTTCTTTTCCACTCCCTGTGAGGTGTGCATGGTTCAGTGTGAGCTTGCTGGCCCATGTGGGTGGGGGATGTTGAGCTGTGACTACCACTCCCATCATGCTATTGCCTACACCCCCCTTCCCAGCATGGCCATACTTCCTTCCTTTTTGAGTGGACTTCACTGTGTGTGAGTGTGACAGCAATGGCAAGATGGCTGACAGTGTGATCCTGTTGTTTGTTGGTGCCCAGTTCCCAGCAGGGCCTTGTGCTCCACACAGCAGTACCCAGTTTCAGCCATCTTGTCAGTTCTTTTCCACTCCCTGTGAGGTGTGCATGGTTCAGTGTGAGCTTGCTGGCCCATGTGGGTGGGGGATGTTGAGCTGTGACTACCACTCCCATCATGCTATTGCCTACACCCCCTTCCCAGCATGCCCATACTTCCTTCCTTTTGACTCTGCTTCCCTGTGGGGTAGTGTGCCTGTGCTGACAGGATGGCTGACAGTGTTGTCCTGGCGTTTGTTTGGCTACAAGTCCCAAAAGTGTCCCTGTGCTTCACACAGCATAACTCCAGTGTGGTAGTTCTTTGTGGGATATTTAATTTGAGTGTGAGGCAATGCATTCTCCCAGGTGAGTTGTGTGGAGTTTGTGTTAAGGGGTGTGTGAGTAAAGCTGCTGGTAACTATGGTCAGAGCTGTCAGTCCTCCTTCCCACCCAGCCAGATATCCCACCATGGAACATGCTTCCATTGCAGGGAGTGCAAGTTGGCTTTCAGGATGTCAGTCAGTGGTGTCCTGCTGTTGGTTGTTGCACAGTTCCCAGCAGGGCCTTGTGCTCCCCACAGCAGTACCCAGTGTCAGCCATCTTGTCAGTTCTTTTCCACTCCATGTGATGTGAGCATGGTTCAGGGTGGTGTTGATGGGCCAATTGTGAGGGTGACCAATATCTGTGACTACAACTCCCATCATGCTTTTGGCTACACTGACTTCACCAGCATACACAGAATTCCTTCCTTTCAGTGAGCTTCCCTGTGAGGTGGTGTTCTAGTGGTGGCAAAATATGTAACTGTGTTTGTTGGTTATATTTGTGCCACTGCCTTGCTGTATTTGTAGTTAGGTTTGTACATATCATGACACAGTTACATATCACTATGAGATGGCATGTATTGTGTTTATCTGACTGACAGACAAATCTTGGGGTGATTATCTTTTGGTTGCTGTGGATTTGCTAAGGGTGCATGGTTTGACTATCCCCTTGACAGTGATGTGTGTGTATTGTCACACAATATTGGGTATATTAGTTGTGTACTCACCAGGCTCTGGGATGTTTGATAGTCCATATACGCTCACTGGTGGTAGGATGGCCCACACCTTCTCCTCCCAGGGCCTGAGGTATAGTGGTTTGGCAGGAGGGCCACTGCCGGTGCGCTGACTCACGATGTAATCTTTCTTTAGTAGGTCCCTGACCCTCCTGCGCACATCATACCACCTGTTCTGGATATCTTCCTTTGTGCGCAAACATGGTGATTGTGCGTTCACCCTGTCGACGATCCTCTCCCACATCTTGGTTTTCTGCGACATGGGGGTCTGTTGGACCAATGTACCAAACAACTGTGGCTCTACCCTGAGGATCTCATCTACCAGGACTTCTAATTCACTGTCTAGGAACTTTGGAGTCTTCTTTGGGGGCATGGTGATGGGTGGTGGTGGTGATTGATGTGTGTGTGTGTGCAAGTGAGGGTGTGTGAGTGTAGGTTTTGCTGGGTGTATGTGAGGGTGCTATTTGTTGAGGTGCTAATGGTGTGTGGCTTGTGTGATGGATGAGCTGTGAGTGTGTCTGTGGTTGCTGTCTGATGGTGTTCTGTGCTGGCAGGTCAGTTGAATTTGCAAAGGATCATGGTAGGGATTTGTGGCCTTTATATAGGTGGAGTTGGGGGTGTGTCCTTGTTCCATGTTTTTTTCCCCTGTATTTATTGACTTTGTCATTGCTTGTTTGGCCTTTTTTTTGTATTTTTCCCTTTGTATTTTTGTGCATGTAGGAGACGTTCTTCTGACCGAGTAGGACGCTGCAGTTGTCTCATGCGAGCTTCTCCGAGTCGTTCACGCTGTGTTTCTGCTAGGTTTATTGTGCGGCGTACTCGTCGGTCGCCGAGTATTGGCTTCCTTCGGCTGGCTTTTGTATGCGTGTCGGTCGTACGGCTTGAGCTCCGTGCGACTCGGTCTGGTTTTCCACGCATTACATCGTACTGCGCGGGTCGGAGTTCGCGGGTACGTTTCGTTCGGGTTGATTCCTGGTGCGTGTCGGTCGGTTCTATTCGCGTGGTTTCCCGGCCCGATAGCTTGTTTCCGTCTGGGTCGGTCGTTCGGCTTGTGTTCCGTACGAGCCGGTCGTGATTCACATGCATTTCATCGTACTACCCAGGTCGGGCAGCGCCGGTACGTGTCGGTCGGACTATATTCCCGTACCGAGTCGGTCGGTATGTTTTCCGGCCCGAATCGGAATCGGCCCCACGGTCTTTGTGACTTTTCCGTAAACTGGAACATTTGTATCGTAATCATTTGTGATGAAATCACGACAATTAAAGAAATAAAAGAAAAAAACATAGTTAATAATTGTTAGAAATGGGGGTCTCTAATTGGCAGAGGCATGCACCTTTGTCAAAGTAGGGACCCTTTCTTCTAGTCAGGGTAAGGGGATACACACTTTAGATAACCACTGCTCACCCCCTTGGTAGCTTGGCACGAGAAGACAGGCTTATCCCAAAGGCAATGCCTAAAGCATTTGTACTCAAGACACACAGTAACATAGTGAAAAAAACACAAATGGGCACCACACTAATTTAGAAAAATAACGTATCTTTTTCTAAACCAAACAAGACCAAAACGACAAAAATCTAACATACATATATCAAAATAGCAGTTAGAAATAGTTACTTGCAGGAATAGCACTTGTAGAAACAAATAGCCCCACCTGGGGATATTACGACCTTGTGGCAGGCATAAATCCCAAGTACGGCGCTAACCACAAAGTGCGTGGCTTCGGACATGGAGTCACCTGGACCCCCAAACAACAGTACCTTGGAAAAAGAAGTCTATGGACGATGCACAGCGTCGTGGGGTTGAGGCATCAGTGCCAAGGTCGAGGCCAGTTTCCCTGGTTGCCACAGTGGAGGCGAGGCGTAGTGCCTGCGAGGAGGCAACGTGGCGAGCCCAGCACAGGGGAAGACGTGGCATCAGCTGTGAGGTGTCGGTTTCGGTGAGGCGATGCAATGTGTAGTAGAAGAGTTTGTGAAGTCAGCCTCATTGGTTATCAGCTTCGCAATAATGGGATGTAGGCATTGGCAGTGATGGCATCAGTGCGAGCACTGGCGTCGGGAAGGCCAATAACTGCAGGTGTCGGCAGGCATCAAATGGTGTCGGAGCTATGGTGCAGGCAGGGTGGCGTCGCTGACGGCATCAGGGTTGTTTTTCTTGCTTTCTTTAAGTTTTTTCCAGCTCCCAGCAGCAGGAACAACCTCTAGATGCCCACAATTGGAACAGGCACATCCTGGCAGGTCAGAACTCTCAGCAGTGAAGTTCAGGGGAGCCGGCGGTGAAGTCTGTGTGTCCCTGAGACTTCAGAACAGGAGGCCAGAACACACACGCTCTTGGAGATTCTTCTTCAAGCAGGTTCTCAGCAAGTTCCAGTCTTTGTACTCTTCCTTTGCAGAGGCAGCAACTGCAGGCCAACCCAGCAAAGCAGCACAGCAAAGGGGCAGTACTCCTCCTTACAAATCTCCAGTTCTTCTCCTTGACAGAGGTTCCTCTTGAGTACAGAAGTGATCGAACTCTCTGGGGTTTAGGGTACACTACTTATACCCCAATTTGTCTTTGGTCTCTCTGTGGCAAGGGTCTCTGAGCCCAGTCCAAACCAGTTATGTCATATATGGTGCAGTTTAACTACAGGAGGTGGAGACAACATTGTGCAGAGGAGACACTGCTAATTCAGGTGTAAGTGAAACTCCTCACACGACTCTAAATGCAGCCAAGGTCTATTCAGCTCAGCCATGAGTCACCCAGGAAGGGCAGGACACACCTCAATGCCCCTTGTGGCTGTCTACAGTGAATGCACATCCCCAGCCCCTATCACACCAAAACCAGACAGTCAATACACAAACCAGCAAAGGCACACAGAATGGTTAAATGAGAAAATGACTACTTTCTAAAAGTGGCATTTCAAACATACAATTTAAAAACCATCTCCCTAAAAAGATATGTTATTAATTTCTGAGTTCAAAGAGCCTAAACTTAATTTCCCTATCTTGTCCCAATGGAAAATTATACTTGTAAGATGTTACAAAGTAACTCCCATGTTAGCCTATGGGACAGATAGCCTTTCTATAGTGAAAAACAAAATACACAGGGGTCGATTCCGATCTCGGCCGGAAGCGCACCTAACAGTATTTGTCTGGAAAAAAAAACAGCCGATTGCGTGTTTCCCGACCGATTCGAACATTCGTCCGGACGAACAAGTACGATGCGTATAACAACCCAGTTTCCGAGCGAGCCGTACTTACCCAATTCAGCTCCTGTTCCCCGCCCGAGCCGGATCCGTAAACGCTGAATCGAGTCGTAGGGAAGCAAATACACAGCACCTTCCGGCCGGACGAGTACGATGCGCACTCCGTCGCGCCGAACCCGTCGCTACGTCCGGGACGCTTGAGCATCCGGGCGAGTTGTACATAAGCTCCGTTTCGCGCCACAAGACGATCCACGGCTACGAGACGAACAAGCCTGCTACGAGTATGACTCGAAGACACGAGAAACCCGAACGAGACGATCCAAGCATGAATCCCATTGCGCAGGTCCTACATATACTCTGCATCTATTACCGGGACCGGCACGGACGCGTACAGCGCAGACGGTAAGTCAAACACCAACAATACAAACAAACGACACGTACCCGAAATATGTCACACACACATAGGGATGCACAAATGACGTACACTAGCAACAGCAGAACCATAGCGGTGGGATGGCCATCACCAATGCCATACACACCCATAGGGGATGGATGCCTACCACTACCACCACCCCTACTCAGGGGGCCTGGATGCCTACCACTACCACCACCCCTACTCAGGGGGGCTGGATGCCTGCCACTACCACCACCCCACTCAGGGGGCTGGATGCCTGTCACTACTACCATCCC